>CAWUFW010000223.1:3757500-3782500 GCA_963921515.1 Calotriton arnoldi | reverse complement strand
CCTAGTGATGGTTTCTCTCGTATATAAGACATTTGCTCTTAACATCAGCGCAGCTATGTATTGGTTTTCTTTCATTTTGTTATGCTTGCTGATCCAGAAATTTGAGGTTGGATTACTTGCTAAGTATTTTATACCATCACCTTGGACAGGGAGATTTGCCCATTTCTCAAATTCTTCTTTTCTCCAATCATATGTTGCTAACAAATTCAAATCATAACTCAGAAACCTACTGTCTGAAATGTTGAGTTTGTGTGTTTTGATGATGCTATCAATTTTTCATTGATTACTTCTCCTGCATAAATGAATGAGTGAGCTATGTACAGATCTGGAGCTGCCCTGAGATACAATAAACTATTGACTTTGTTTAGACCAATTGTTGTACATAGTTTTGGTATACTGAGGCCCCCAAATGATCTTTTCGAATATAGGAGACCATCACATGTGTATGCAGGAAGGTGTAGAAAATGTTTGACATACTTTTTATTGTTTGATCCAGAACATTTAGGGGCCGATTCCGATCTCGGCCGGTAGGGCACCGAATCGGATTCGGCTTAACCGGATCCGATTCGGAGGCCTCTTTCCCGACCGATTCGTACGTGCGTCCGGCCGAGCGAGTACGATGCGAGCGCACGCGAAATCGCCGACCGACTTGTTCGCGGGTCCGAAGCGCTCCGACCGACTCGCACGGACACGACTCGCACCGCGCGATGGAGACGTTCCCCGGCTGGGCAAGTACGATGCGCGCCGCGAGCAGTCCGACCGACTCGCGCCGTCAAGCTCGAAAGAGCAGTCGGAGCCGCACTTTGGGGGTCCGTGTCTGACCCCACTGTCCGCGTAGCCGCGTGAGTCGCACACAGGGGGGACCCATGGGTCCCCCCTACCTGTGCATGTACGCCGCGAGTCGCTTCAAGGCGTACCCGCTGTAGGGGGCGCCCTTGTTCGCCTCGCACCCATTGGGTCAATGGGAGCCCGCGTACGCGTTGAACGTCCAGCTCCCATTGACTTCAATGGGAGTCCGACCGACTCGAGTACGATTGCATGCGTGCACATCGTACTCGTTCGGTCGGACTGCCAGAGTCCGATTCGGTCGGAAATCTCTCCGGGTCCGGCTCGGTCGGAGAGATTTCCGGCCTGAATCGGAATCGGCCCCTTAGAGTTTTAGCTTCTGTTCCTGTCATTTCCAATTTAAATGACAGTTTAGGGATCAAGTACTGACACAAAATTTCTATTTTCTGCGTGGGCTTAAGTGGTAGATTATCAAGTTTTTGAGCCCAATTAACAAGAACCTCATTAATTTTGTTGTTGCTTGTATGGCCAGTGTGTGGATCAAAGTTCAATCCGAGGTATCTCTCACTTTCTCCTGGATGAATGTTTTCAATATTTTGTTTTTCAAACTGCTATGGTTTACAGTTGTTAATCAGGATTTTATCTTTATGGTGACTGATATAAAATCCATGTGTCTTTTTCACATTAAGTTTTAATCCTGTTGTTTTACTGAATTTTTCAATGATTTTCAGATTTGTACTCATTCCTTCCCAGGTGCTGCTGAGTACTGCGATGTCATCGGCAAAGGCGAGAGCGGTGATTTGCTCAATAAGACCATCAGATCCGAATGTGAAGCCCTTGCCGTCTTTCTGAAGATCACAGATCAGAGGATCCATGGCAATGTTAAATAGCAGTGGGGATAAAGAGTCACCTTGTTTAACCCCAGATTTCATTGTTATTTCAGGAGTTGCTTCGTTGTTCTTTCCCTTGAAAAATGTTGTTGAGTCAGTGTATAAGTCTTTTATTATGTCTCTGATGTATGCTGGAACTCTGTGCCTTGCGAGACTCTGTATAATGTGACCATGGCTGACAGAGTCAAAGGCTTTTGAGATATCTATGAACACAACTGCTAATGAGTGACTGTTTTTTCGTGCCCCTTTTATGATATTTTGCAGAAGAGTCAAATTCTCGAGACAACCTCTCACCTTCATGAAGCCTTTTTGTCTCCTATTCAATTCAACAAAAACTGAGAGTCTTTTAGTTAGTATTTTTGTGAATAACTTCATGAATGCAGTACCGATGTTAATTGGACGCCAATTACTGATTTTTTAAGTTCACTAATCGGTACATTCTTAGGTATCAATATCGACCGCTTTTTTAAAATACTTTCTGGTACTCTTCTCATTGATAACCAAGACGATAAAATTCTGGGCAGCAGTCTTGGTTGCTTGCTATGTACTTTATTCAAGTCATTCAGACCAATCTTATCAGGCCCGACTGCTTTCTTTAAATCTGAGTCATCGAAGGCATTAGTTATTTCGAGCAGTGTAATTTCTTTACATAAATTTCGAATTTCCTATTCATCCGGTATCCGATCAATCGGTATGAATTTAGGGTTTTTCTTGTTTTCTTTTTCAATTATGCCTTTGTAGTATTGAAAAATTTCATCAGCACTGATTTGGCAAGTGGCATCTTCTGCCCCATCAGTGATAATCCTGGCAATTTTCTTTTTGTCTTTTTTAAACATTGCCTGGTATTCTTTATAGCTGCCCTTTGCTTTTGCATAATTTTTCTTGTGTGTCCGATTAAGCCTTCCGTTTTTCTTGTCTTTCTTTGTTATCTTGTTTTCTACTGAGGCATTCTGGTGCTCATCTTGAGCAGAGTTCATAGGCTCATTATTGAGTTCGCTTGCTGGTTCTCTACGATTTGCTGGTACAGGACTTATATCAGTGGTGTTTTCTGAGATATAAGTCACTATCTCATCCATCAGATCCATAGCAGCATCGTGTTGCTCTATGTTTTGGGTGTACTTCTCGACTTCTGTGATTCTATCCTCCAGCTCATCAAAGTTCTTGATTTTTTGCGCACGTTTGCGATTGATAAAGTCTCTGCGCTTTTCTGTTGTTACTTCCACTGTAGCCTCTTGTTCATCGGAAGAGTCATTCTCGGAAACACTTGGGGGCCGATTCCGATCTCGGTCGGAGGCGCACCCAACACCATTCGGTCGGGAAAAAAGCCATGCGAAAGCCTGTTTCCCGACCGATCCGTACAGCACACCGAACGAGTAAGTACGATGCGCACAACAGCAAAGAATCCGGCCGAGCCGTACTCACCCAAACCAGGTCCTGTTCCCCGACCGAGGCGAATCCGGAAACGCTGAATCGAGTCGCACGGAAGGGAAAATGCAGCTCCGTCCGGCCGAATGAGTACGATGCGCTTTCCGTACGCGCCGAACCCGTCGCTACGCACGGCACGTCAAAGCATCCGGGAGAGGTGCACATAAGCTCCGATTCGCGCCACAACACGATCCACGGCTCCGAGACGAACACGGCAGCGACGAGGACGACGCGAAGAGACGAGGACGAGGCAAAGCGACGAGGACGACGCGAAGCAACGAGAAGGACGAACGACACGAACCAACCATGAATCCCTTCGTCCCGATCATACCAATATTCTACATTTACTACCGGAACAGGCACGGACACGTACGGCGCAGAAGGTAAGCCAGACACCAACCACAAAACACATACAACACGTACACGACACATCACACACACACAGAGGGTTGCAGAATATACTTACACCAGCAACAGCAGCACCATAGGGGCGGGATGCCCATCACCAATGCCACATATGCACACAGGGGCCTGAATGCGCACCACCACCCCTACCCAGGGGGGGCTGGATGCCTACCACTACTACCACCCACACCCAGGGGGGGCAGGATGCCTACCACTACTACCACCCTTACCCAGGGGGGGCAGGATGCCTACCACTACTACCACCCTCACCTAGGGGGGGCTGGATGCCTACCACTACTACCACCCTTAGGCAGGGGGGGCAGGATGCCTACCACTACTACCACCCTCACCCAGGGAGGGCTGGATGCCTACCACTACTACCACCCTTAGCCAGGTGGGGCAGGATGCCTACCACTACTACCACCCTCACCCAGGGGGGGCAGGATGCCTACCACTACTACCACCCTTACCCTGGGGGGGCAGGATGCCTACCACTACTACCACCCTTAGCCAGGGGGGGCAGGATGCCTACCACTACTACCACCCTCACCCAGGGTGGGCAGGATGCCTACCACTACTACCACCCTTAGCCAGGGGGTGCAGGATGCCTACCACTACTACCACCCTCACCCAGGGGGGCAGGATGCCTACCACTACTACCACCCTTACCCAGGGGGCAGGATGCCTACCACTACTACCACCCTTAGCCAGGGGGCAGGATGCCTACCACTACTACCACCCTCACCCAGGGTGGGCAGGATGCCTACCACTACTACCACCCTTAGCCAGGGGGGCAGGATGCCTACCACTACTACCACCCTCACCCAGGGGGGCAGGATGCCTACCACTACTACCACCCTCACCCAGGGGGCTGGATGCCTACCACCACCCTTAGCCAGGGGGGCTGGATGCCTACCACCACTACCACCCTCACCCAGGGGGGCAGGATGCCTACCACTACTACCACCCTTAGCCAGGGGGCAGGATGCCTACCACTACTACCACCCTTACCCAGGGGGCAGGATGCCTACCACTACTACCACCCTTAGCCAGGGGGCTGGATGCCTACCACCACTACCACCCTCACCCAGGGGGCAGGATGCCTACCACTACTACCACCAATAGCCAGGGGGCTGGATGCCTACCACTACTACCACCCTTAGCCAGGGGGGCTGGATGCCTACCACTACTACCACCCTCACCCAGGGGGGCAGGATGCCTACCACTACTACCACCCTTACCCAGGGGGCAGGATGCCTACCACTACTAACACCCTTACCCAGGGGGGGGCAGGATGCCTACCACTACTACCACCCTCACCCAGGGGGGGCTGGATGCCTACCACTACTACCACCCTTAGCCAGGGGGGGCAGGATGCCTACCACTACTATCACCCTCACCCAGGGGGGGCAGGATGCCTACCACTACTACCACCCTTACCCAGGGGGGGCAGGATGCCTACCACTACTACCACCCTCACCCAGGGTGGGCAGGATGCCTACCACTACTACCACTCTTACCCAGAGGGGGCAGGATGCCTACCACTACTACCACCCTTAGCCAGGGGGGCAGGATGCCTACCACTACTACCACCCTCACCCAGGGGGCTGGATGCCTACCACCACCCTTAGCCAGGGTGGGCTGGATGCCTACCACCACTACCACCCTCACCCAGGGGGGCAGGATGCCTACCACTACTACCACCCTTAGCCAGGGGGGCAGGATGCCTACCACTACTACCACCCTCACCCAGGGGGGCAGGATGCCTACCACTACTACCACCCTTACCCAGGGGGCAGGATGCCTACCACTACTACCACCCTTAGCCAGGGGGCAGGATGCCTACCACTACTACCACCCTCACCCAGGGTGGGCAGGATGCCTACCACTACTACCACCCTTACCCAGGGGGCAGGATGCCTACCACTACTACCACCCTTAGCCAGGGGGGCAGGATGCCTACCACTACTACCACCCTCACCCAGGGGGCTGGATGCCTACCACCACCCTTAGCCAGGAGGGCAGGATGCCTACCACTACTACCACCCTCACCCAGGGGGCAGGATGCCTACCACTACTACCACCCTTAGCCAGGGGGCAGGATGCCTACCACTACTACCACCCTCACCCAGGGTGGGCAGGATGCCTACCACTACTACCACCCTTACCCAGGGGGGCAGGATGCCTACCACTACTACCACCCTTAGCCAGGGGGGCAGGATGCCTATCACTACTACCACCCTCACCCAGGGGGGCTGGATGCCTACCACCACTTTTAGCCAGGGGGGGCAGGATGCCTACCACTACTACCACCCTCACCCAGGGGGGGCAGGATGCCTACCACTACTACCACCCTTACCCAGGGGAGGCTGGATGCCTACCACTACTACCATCCTTAGCCAGGGGGGCTGGATGCCTACCACTACTACCACCCTCACCCAGGGGGGGCTGGATGCCTACCACTACTACCACCCCCACTCATAGAATGGACAATGCATGACACAACCAGCACACCACAACCTAGGGAATGCAAGAAGAAGACATCCCCCCAACACCATGACAAGCGTGTGTAGACTGTGTCAAATGCCTACAACACCGAACATGACTTTGAACATACAATGTGACCCCCTAGCACATGTGTCACACATATATGTGTGTGGCACCCACAATGCAAGCAGGCCATGACCATTGTGGCAATGGGGTCCAAACCCCCATCATCACAGTGACCAAAATGTAAGTGTGGGGTCCATAGCTGAAGCACACTTTGAACAATGTGGCAATGGGGTCCAAACCCCCATCATCACAGTGACCAAAATGTAAGTGTGGGGTCCATAGCTGAAGCACACTTTGAACAATTTGGAAATGGGGTCCAAACCCCCATCATCACAGTGACCAAAAGGTAAGTGTGGGGTCCATAGCTGAAGCACATTTTGAACATTGTGGCAATGGGGTCCAAACCCCCATCATCACAGTGACCAAAATGTAAGTGTGGGGTCCATAGCTGAAGCACATTTCGAACATTGTGGCAATGGGGTCCAAACCCCCACCATCACAGTGACCAAAATGTAAGTGTGGGGTCCATAGCTGAAGCAAACTTTGAACAATGTGCCAATGGGGTCCAAACCCCCATCATCACAGTGACCAAAATGTAAGTGTGGGGTCCATAGCTGAAGCACACTTTGAACAATGTGGCAATGGGGTCCAAACCCCCATCATCACAGTGACAAAAAGGTAAGTGTGGGGTCCATAGCTGAAGCACATTTTGAACATTGTGGCAATGGGGTCCAAACCCCCATCATCACAGTGACCAAAATGTAAGTGTGGGGTCCATAGCTGAAGCACATTTCGAACATTGTGGCAATGGGGTCCAAACCCCCATCATCACAGTGACCAAAATGTAAGTGTGGGGTCCATAGCTGAAGCACACTTTGAACAATGTGGCAATGGGGTCCAAACCCCCATCATCACAGTGACCAAAATGTAAGTGTGGGGTCCATAGCTGAAGCACACTTTGAACAATGTGGCAATGGGGTCCAAACCCCCATCATCACAGTGACCAAAAGGTAAGTGTGGGGTCCATAGCTGAAGCACATTTTGAACATTGTGGCAATGGGGTCCAAACCCCCATCATCACAGTGACCAAAATGTAAGTGTGGGGTCCATAGCTGAAGCACATTTTGAACATTGTGGCAATGGGGTCCAAACCCCCATCATCACAGTGACCAAAATGTAAGTGTGGGGTCCATAGCTGAAGCACATTTCGAACATTGTGGCAATGGGGTCCAAACCCCATCATCACAGTGACCAAAATGTAAGTGTGGGGTCCATAGCTGAAGCACATTTCGAACATTGTGGCAATGGGGTCCAAACCCCATCATCACAGTGACCAAAAGGTAAGTGTTGACAAAGAAAGAGGTGCAACTGCCAAACTGCATGGATGATTCCTGGTCACAGAACAACAAACACATCAGTGGCAAAGTAGTGTATGTGTCCCATTGCAACATAAATTGGGGGAGCCAAATCCTGCAGTGCAAATAAGACATACCTTTGGCCATGTGCAGACAAACAACACCCATGGGGGCTGACACCGTCAACAATCATCAATGACACAATGACAGAAGTGACCATCAGAATGCAGACCCACATATTTGCACCAATGGGCACACACATGCAGATACCCTGTGGAGACTGCAGATGTGAGGTGAACAGATACCATACCATGGCAGCAATGGGACACACAAACCATGATCATTGTGCTGACCGATGACCTAGGAGTCCCAGGGACAGCAGGGGAAACCCACCAAACTACATACAGCCAATGGCACACCCAAGATATGCCAATGCAGTGGTGCAGATGCACAAACACAAACAGGCAGACCCACACTGCACATCATACACAACAGGTGAGGGGGTGCCAGTGTCCCCAGGCAACCACACAACACATGAGGAGACCTGAATACCAATCATACAGATGTGCATACAGTGCCACACAAAGGTAACTCATGGATCCAAATCCCTATGTGGGCAAGCAGGCATTGTCAGATGAGAGGGAGCACAAATCACACATGTCACACAGGCACGTAGGGACAGCAACTGACACAGCAAGACACAGACACACCACAGCACCACCCCCAGGGCCCCGCAATGTGGTGACCCTGGGCTGCATTACAATCCCACTGTGATGACAAAGCTAAATGTGGTTCACACTGTGAACCACAGTCATGTGTACTGAGCAACTAACTACCATCACACCTACACAAGCACAAATCAAACAGCATGGCCAGTAAGCCAAGGCCAACATGGAGGCAGGGGCCTAGCCGGGCAACAACTCTCATCTGCACACACTCAACACCACACCCCTCGACCTCCAACAATGTGCAGCAGTGAAGCACACATGCACTGGTGACATTGCACATGCACCCATGACTATTCCAGGGTGGTGGGTGGGAACCAAGGTGCAGAAACACATCACACATGGACACTCAACAAGACTCCTGAATGTCTGACACACTGCACACTACGCTGTACATGGACATGACGGCAATACCACACCAACCAATGGGATCACAGCCACAGTCACACACCAATGAAGAAGCCAAGGTCACCCACAAAGAACACACATAGACAACAACCAACATTGCAGCCCGGACCCTGAGGAGTGCCAGCAGTCACACACACAACGTGTCACAATCACTGAAAGATAACACAAACTGGAAATCACATGACAGGGGCAAACAACAAGTGCCAAGGGGAAACCTGACTGTGACCCATCTGCGTCTGCACACAAACTCAGCCCTGACAGCAAGCACACCTATGGGTGACACCCTGATGACCAGTAATGTGCCATGCACCCACATCACAGAGAACCCAGGAGAAGACTTTGGGGGAACATAGCTCAACTCAGCTAGCATCACAAACAGGTACAACACTAGGGATCACAGCATGCACAGCTAAACGGAAGTGAACACACAGACATGCACATACAACACACACCTTGGGCGCAGGCAATGTCACAGGAGTACACACTGCCATGAGGGGACTCCACTCCTGTGTGAGGAAAGCTGTGCCATATGTTGCCTCAGTAGGGCCCCATCATGTCAGCTGAGCACTTGGTCACACAATCAACAATTAGCACCAAATGAGGGCTCCCGTCACATCAGCCTGGTCATGGAAGTGCCAACGGAATCATCAGCACAGATCCAACACACTTGTATAGCAATGTTGCACTGACAACACAGATGAGTCCTTCCCCATTGATGCCCAAACCTGCATGTCCACTGGAGATGGCCACACAGTCAGGGAAGTAGACGAATTGAACAATGGCAGGCACAACAGATGTGCAGGGGTGGAAGCCACAGATGTGAAATAGGCAATCTAAGTAGGAAATCCCATTGCCAAATACTGAACACATGACACCCTCAGATGCTGCTATGGATGACATGGATACACCACAGGATAGGACACATTCCCCCTGGACCACATGGGTTCCTGCACAGTAACACTTCATTATCATGAGACCAAATATCACCATCACTGCAGCAAGGGCATGGTTAGCATCATCAACATCATGTACATCAGAAGCAAAAGCACTAGAGAACAGAAAGTTGCTTTATTCAGCATATGTGGCATTAAAAGTAGAAGTCCGGTAGAACATAAACAAAGGCCAATGGCCAGTCCATCAACAAAGTCACAAGTGGGTGACAGTGGCAGATGCCACCCTACACATGCCTGCACAAAACCAGGGACAATCCACTAGGAGGGGCAACCGGGGGTAGGCCAGGCACCGCAGGGACAGGATCAGGGCTCACCAGGAGGAAGCAGGGAAGGGGTGGTGGGTGCTGGAGAGCCACTGACAACTGCAGTGGAGGTGTCTGACATGGTGTGTGCCGGCACAACTGGGGGCATGGCTCAGATGTTGTGGGTGCCGGCACGACTGCAGTGGACCCTGCAGATGGAGTGGACAGGTCCGCCACTGCAGTGCCCAAGTCAGACAGGGTGGTAGTGGACTCCACTGCAGTGCCTACCACCAGGGGAGGAGAATGGGGAACAGGCAAGGTGGGCTGGACAGAGGGGGAGGACACCCTCACCACATCAGTGGCACAGACAAGCGCAGCGGGGGGTGTGGTGCCGGGAGAGCAAGTGGCAGGGGAGAAGGCCGGAGCCTCTTGGGGATGGTATATCTGTGGGTGGGGGAACCTGGGGCAGGGTGTGGTGGGGGCACCTGTGGAGTGGGGGCCTGAGGGATGGAGGAAGGAGACCTGGTGCTTGAGCTGCAGGGCGGCGGCGGGGTCTTGCTCTTAGCACTCCGGGGGACTTGCGGGTGGGGGCCTCAGTCTGTCTGCGCCTGGGGGAGGGTGTCCGGGGGCGAGGGGCACTCTGCTCCGTGTGGGGGCTTCCTCTTCACCCTGGATGCTGGAGCTGCTGGATCGGAGGGGAAGAGGCCGAGGTCACTGAGGAAGAG
Organism: Calotriton arnoldi; assembly: GCA_963921515.1. NCBI lineage: Eukaryota > Metazoa > Chordata > Amphibia > Caudata > Salamandridae > Calotriton > Calotriton arnoldi. The sequence goes on along the minus strand of CAWUFW010000223.1, from coordinate 3,772,033 downwards.
GCGCTGGGTCTTTGGGGTTGCAGGTGAGGCAAGGGAGGGTGCTTTGGAGGGAGAGGCAACTGAGGACTGCGCAGTGCCCGTGGATGCGTGTGTGTGTACCAGGGCCCCATCCCCTGTGAGTCTGGTTTCAGTCCCCTGACTGTGCGTGCGTGTGCGTTTTGTTTGTGGCGTGTGTGTCTGTGTGCTGGACGTGTGTGTGCTGGTGTGTGCCTGTGCCGGTGTGTGTGTGCTTGGGACGGGTAAGGTGCTGGGGAGTGTGGATGGAGCAGAGGCAGGAGGGGTGAGGGACTGTCTGAGGAGGGACACTGCTGCCGTCAGGGAGGAGTCCATGGACCTATTGCCCCTCTGTAGGTCAGACATGCCCGATGAGATGCCCTCCATGAACGACACCAGCTGAGTCAACAGTGCGGTGTGCGCATGGAGGACACTCAGCATGGCTGTCTGCCCTACATGGAGCTGGCGAAGGAGGTACACAGACTCCTCACTCAGGGCAGCAGGGGACACAGGGGCAGGGGGTGCGGTGCCTGGCACAAAGGAGACACGCTCCCGAACATGGGAGCCTCCACGGACCTGGGGAATGGGAGCCGATGGGAGGGCGGTGGTGGTGCTGGTGGTGGCGGGGACAGCAACACTAGCTGGGGTGTGGTGGCTGCTGACACCCGCCTCCACAAGGGAGTCATCCTCCGAGTTGCTCTGGTCCTCAGCTGAGGTGGATGGTGCTGAGGACTCCTCGGTGTGGCTCCCCTCGCCCTCCGTGCCACTGGGTCCCTCCGACCACTCCTCGGCTGCTGACCCAGTCTGGCTCTCTGGCTCCTCCTGGTCCGTGGAGCTGTCCCCTTCCGTGGCCGTGGATGTATCTGCAAACAATGGGGAAACAGACAGACATCAGTCACCTGCACCAAATGCACACACCACTGTGAGCACAGCACATTACAGAGCAAGCCCTGGCATCATTAGTTGTACATTGCTAAAAGTGCCCTAACTGAACAGGAGAAGCCAATTGTCAGTCTGATGCCAAGCATGGCACTCACATCCCACATGGCCTTGCACCCATCTGTCTGGTGTCTGTTGGATTGCAACACCCCAGTGTGGACACATGCACCAAGTACACAGTAGTTGGACAGTGCAGAGGACACGGTGTGGCATGTGGACATGCACACATCACAGCTCTTGCCACTGAGTCAGTACAGGTTTCCGGATGAAAGGGATGCCCAGAGTCAAATAGGAAATGCATGTGATGCATACCAGCGACAGACACCATGATGCACCCATGTCCTGATAGCCATCGCCACAATGGTGTGCATGTAGCACATGTCACTCCCCTGCAGGACCACCAATAAGTTGACACATGCCATGGCAGAGGCATGACTGCTAAGTCATACATCACTGTCTCAGTGATGTATGACTTGGCAGCCAGACAACAACACTATGCACTGTGTCACAATAGTAGGTCATGGGGAATGCAAGTCCTGGAGCTGCACAAGTGCACATGTACATCCCCCACACAACACATCATCTTAACCCTCATCTGTCCAGGTCATACCTATTGGACATATGGGAGACCTGTGACACTACCCTCTGAACCTGAGCCCCTCACAATTTGCTGTGAATGGGGAACAGCTGCCTGAACTTCACATTCGCATACCCCAGTCTGCACGGGCAGCTGATCAAACACCTATGTGACACACAAGTATCGTCTCCTATGGTCACATCTCCAGGGGCATGCTGAGCCCCTACCAAGAAACACCCCAGCAGTCCTGGCAACTAATCCACAGCACACTGACACAGAGGCAGACACCTGAGGGGTCAAATCACTGTGCACAATGTGTCAGCTGATACACGGGAGAGGGAGTACATAGTGCATTGCATGGCCTGGAGTAGGCATGACTGTCCTGCTCCACATGAATGAGGGATGTGCCCTGGACAGTGGATAGCTGGCTATGTATGTGTGACACACGTAATCTGCACACTCCTGGGGCCCAAACATTGTTCCCACCCGCTGCATGGGCGTGTGCCACATACCCCAGGCACATGTGGTGGCTCAGCTCAGCAAGTGGACCGCATATCAAAGCAACACGCAGATCACATGTCCAAACACAGGCGTTGTGTGAACAATGGACCCACCCATGATGCCCACAACAGAGTTAGGGAAACAGATGCTGTCCCCCACCTTTAGTGAAGCAAACTGCAAGGACACAGTCCCAAGTGACACAATTCCCTGAATGTAAGGGCCACACCTGGGTATCAGATGAGCAGTGGGCAGTGCACAATAGAGGGACATGGCTCCTGGACAACATGACTGCTGCACTGTGGCAGTTGAACCAGGCCAGAGGAGGGCACAAAGCATGTAATACAGAGTTCACAGTGCAGTCTTTGACTCACCCCTCCTTGCTGCTGTCTGGCCTTCAGCTGCCCATCCAGGTCTGGAAACACCACCGCCAGGATTTGGAGCATGTGGGGGTCAGGGTCCGTGTTCCACCCCTCCTGCGAGGAGGCGACAGCTTCAGCTGGTCCCGTGCAATCCTCCGGGTCCAGCCCCGAAGGTCCTGCCACCTCTTCTGGCAGTTGCGGATCCGGCGCTTGTAGACCCCCACGGACCGGACGGCCCGGACGATGTCCTTCCAGATCTCCTGCTTCCGATGGGCATTAACCTGTCAGGATGACAAAGTGAAAAGGCCATTACCACACATGCAACATATCCGTGCATGACACAGTTGTATATACATGTCTCAATCACAGGGGCACATGATGTACACAGGCAGTGCAAAGCTGCCCATGGACAGTTTGCCAGACGTCACTACATGGTATCATTGCATGGGAAGTAAAACCATGTTCAAATGCACTGTCACTGCACCATACCTGTCCAGTGCATGTCACTACACACTATGGGGGGTGACAACCACTCAGTGAGCCTGCTAGCCAGTGGCGTGTAGACTTTCAGCCTTGCTAGTCAGACAAAATGCACATTCAGAAAGGCAGTGCACAGAACACTCACCTGCTCCCCTGGTGTCCCATACAGCTTGCTGTACTGTGGAAGTAGGCTGTCCAGCAGGGCCTGGTTCTCTTCAAGGCTGAAGGCTGGGGCTCTCTCCACAGTACGTGCCATTGCAGGGTCCAGAGGGGCAGAGACAGCAGCAGTGCAGTGGCAGATGTCGTCCTGGAGCATGTAGTGCAGGCAAGTGAGCTCTCAGGGGAACAGCCAGCAATATATATGTGCTGGAGAGGCAGATACTGTCCCTTGTGTCCAAAGTGATAGGTCCAAGTCGTTTGCATCTTCTGAATCTGGCCAATCCATGGAATAGCAGCACCAAAACACGCCCACAGCATCCTTCAAATCTTCAACTTCATGACATACATGATTTTGCAACATTGTTGTGGGTGACCAACTAATTTTCCAGCAACCGACTCGTTCGAAATTCGAAAACGCGTCCGTTGCCAGGCAAGCCCATTGTCAATGGGTGCGCACCGATCGGTCCATTGCGGTACAACGCGTACAGGGGTACAACGCGTACCCGCACACATTGAATGCAATGGGCCGGCCGGAGGCACCGATCGGTCCATTGCAGTTCAACGCGTACCCGCACACATTGAATGCAATGGGCCGGCCGGAGGCACCGATCGGTCCATTGCAGTACAACGCGTACAGGGGTACAACGTATACCCGCACACATTGAATGCAATGGGCCGGCCGGAGGCACCGATCGGTCCATTGCAGTACAACGCGTACAGGGTACAACGCGTGCCCGCACACATTGAATGCAATGGGCCGGCCGGAGGCACCGATCGGTCCATTGCAGTACAACGCGTACAGGGGTACAACGCGTACCGCGCACATTGAATGCAATGGGCCGGCCGGAGGCACCGATCGGTCCATTGCAGTACAACGCGTACAGGGGTACAACGCGTGCACCGCACACATTGAATGCAATGGGCCGGCCGGAGGCACCGATCGGTCCATTGCAGTACAACGCGTACAGGGGTACAACGCGTACTCGCACACATTGAATGCAATGGGCCGGCCGGAGGCACCGATCGGTCCATTGCAGTACAACGCGTACAGGGGTACAACGCGTGCACCGCACACATTGAATGCAATGGGCCGGCCGGAGGCACCGATCGGTCCATTGCAGTACAACGCGTACAGGGGTACAACGCGCACCCGCACACATTGAATGCAATGGGCCGGCCGGAGGCACCGATCGGTCCATTGCAGTACAACGCGTACAGGGGTACAACGCCGTACTCGCACACATTGAATGCAATGGGCCGGCCGGAGGCACCGATCGGTCCATTGCAGTACAACGCGTACAGGGGTACAACGCGTACCCACACACATTGAATGCAATGGGCCGGCCGGAGGCACCGATCGGTCCATTGCAGTACAACGCGTGCATAGGGTACAACGCGTGACCCGCACACATTGAATGCAATGGGCCGGCCGGGGGCACCGATCGGTCCATTGCAGTTCAACGCGTACAGGGGTACAACGCGTACCCGCACACATTGAATGCAATGGGCCAGCCGGAGGCACCGATCGGTCCATTGCAGTACAACGCGTACAGGGGTACAACGCGTACCCGCACACATTGAATGCAATGGGCCGGCCGGAGGCACCGATCGGTCCATTGCAGTACAACGCGTACAGGGGTACAACACGTACCCGCACACATTGAATGCAATGGACTGGCCGGAGGCACCGATCGGTCCATTGCAGTACAACGCGTACAGGGGTACAACGCGTACCCGCACACATTGAATGCAATGGACCGGCCGGAGGCACCGATCGGTCCATTGCAGTACAACGCATCACTGTACATGTGACTGGCATATGTCAGCATGCCTGTCTCAGATGTACATATGCCAGCCACAGATAGCTCCCTGGGACTGAGGGGCACACCTACATCACGACAGCCTGTCCAAACTTTATCATAAGGCATGTAAGGCTGCATTTCCTATTGTGTGTATGTTGGTGTACATGTTGTCCTGTGGGTGTCACCTGTGGGCAGCCACCCCTAGGCTGTGCACGTGTTCATGGGGACAGGATCCTGGGTGTTACGTGTACATGACCACTGTGATGTGCAACTGTTCATATCTGTGCAGGTGCCATGGTCACATTTCACGGTGGTGTATGTGTATGTCATGTCACATACCCCGTGAGTCCCATGTGGGACGGTATGTTTGAGCCAGGGTGTCCCAGTGGCACAATAGTGATGGTCCTCCACAGTCTTTGTGCATGTAGTGTTTACAATGTCTCTGATTTCATGTGCACAATGGGAGACAGTCTCCACATCCACGTTGTGTGTGCATGGACTTTGATGTTGTGCGTGTGTGTGTCACAGACGTCCATGTCTGTCCTGCCGTGGCAAGTGGGGCCACTACCTGTGGGGGTCATGGTTGTTTTGCTGTGGTGTATACATGATACTCCATGTAATGCCAGTGTCCATGTGGCAATACAGGGTCCCTGGGAATGTACCTGTCGTTGAGCTGTGGTGCCTGGGGCACATCTGTCCTCACATGTCACTGTGGGGGTTATTGTGACACGGCAGCAGGAGATGGAAACTGTGACACGGCCTCATGATATCCAATGGGCCAACCTGGGACTAATTGATGCCACCTGTTGGACCGTGTTGACAGATGTTGGCCATGTATGTACCATACATGTCCTTCCGGAACTGCACACTTCATGTAGTTGTGCCTCATAATGATGTATGTTGGGATCTTGAGTGTGTTCAATGCCGCATATGTGGGGTGACTGACAATCTTGCTTACTTCTCCTCTGCACTGCAGGGCTCCTGCTGTCCATCGACCATTCCCAGACCTGGCAACGATGGTGGAACGGGACAGCATCCGACGGTACCGCTTCACCAGGCAGCTGATTGAGGATTTGGCAGTGCAGTTGTCCCCACATTTGCAGCCTGGCCGGCCGTATCTTACAGCGCTGACCCCCAAGGTGAAGGTGATGGCAGCCCTACACTTCTTTGCCACCGGAACCTTCCAACATACTGTGGCGACTGCTGGTGGGATGTCACAGACCATGTTGAGCCGTGTGCTCCGCGATGTTTTGGCGGCAATGTTGCTATTCCTGAACCGGTACATCTATTTCCCTAGACTGCGACGACTCACTGACGTGAAGAGTGACTTTTATGCCCTGGGGAGGATGCCGCATGTCATTGGCTCCATTGATGGGACACATGTGGCTTTGGTACCACCACAGGCCCAGGAGCAGGCCTACAGGAACCGCAAGCACTACCACTCGGTCAATGCACTGGTGGTGTGTCTTGCAGACATGACCATCACACACGGGTGTGCCCGTTTCCCTGGTTCAGCACACGATGCCTTTGTGATGAGGAGTAGTCGCATCCCCAGGATGATGGCACAGATGCAGAACCAGCGTGCCTGGCTTGTCGGTGTGTACTGACTTTGTGCCATTGTGTGTGATCTGATCTGTAGTATTCCGCCCACTTTTCCAAGTCAGCTAATGTGCACTTGTCTGTCCGTAGGTGACTCGGGATACCCCAACATGCCGTGGTTGCTGACACCCCTCAGGAACCCTGTGACACCAGCCCAGATGCGCTACAATGAGGCACATGGTCGGACCAGGAGAGTGATTGAGCAGACATTTGGTCTCCTGAAGAGCCGCTTCCGCTGCCTGGACAAGACCGGAGGTTCCCTCCCATATGCCCCTGCGAAAGTGTGCAAGATTATCATCGTCTGCTGCATGCTCCACAACCTGGCAGTGCGGAAGGAGTTGCCTCTCATCCAGGATGACAATGACCAACATCCGCCACCTGTGGAGGATCCTGGCCTGGACCACGATGCCAGTGACGATGATGATGATGATGATGATGGTGATGTCCGCACACAGCTCATCACCAACTTCTTTAGCTGAATGTGAGTATCCTGAGGTGTCATGTCAATGATGTGAGTTGGCATGATGTGTGGGTGGTGCTCTGGTGCTGTTGGAGTGTGTCCATGGGCTACTTGACTGGATGTGTGTTGCGATGTGTGCTAACAGGTGGGCTGTACTCCCCAACAGTGTTGACATGCTAACTTGGTTCTGGGTGGGTATCTTGTAACATGTATTGTGCATGAGTTTTGCTGTTCTGTCCTGTACTCCATTGCTTTTGACTGTGTGTCATTTCTGTCCTTCACAGGGTACTTTCAGATTCGTTTGGTCAACTGTGTCCACCGACAACGTGATTGCACATCCAGGCTGGTAGCTGTTGTGTCCCTACAGGTGATGTGCGCCACACCCATGGACTTCCTTCCGTCTACAGTTGTTGACTGTGTGCCCGCTGCCAGGTGGGATTACCTTGCATCTGTAGTGGTTACGACATGTTGCAACTGTGTAATAAACCTGTGCTTCACTTTGTGATGTGCGTTGTCTGTGGTCACACATTTGACTGCCATTTGCTTACTGCACCTGTGGGCTACTTGACTACAACTGGGAATGGGTGTGGTGTCTGTGCATTGCACCGTCTTCCCTGGCAACATCAGTGTAGGCAATGAGTCAGATGGCCTAGGTGTGTATGTGTTGTGTAGCCCTGGTGGTGTGTCTCCCTCATATGTGTCACGTTGCCTTTACTCACATGCCTGTGTTGTCCTTGCTGTTGCAGTTCGCATACACAGTGTAATTTTGCAGTTCATCATCCCCATAACAGCACCCACGTTGGAATCACGACAGAGGCAAGTATGGTGTATTAGTGTGTTTATTGTGATACATTTGTGTTAATAGTGCATTGGATGGGTAGTGCTGTACATAAATCTTGCAATCCGAAGTTCCTAGGTGAATTGAAAGTCCTGGTAGACAGGATCCCCAGTATCGGGGCCACAGTTGTCTGACACATTGGTCCAACTTGTACTCCCCATGCAATGTGTGGGAGTAGTGTTGCCGTCAACAGGGTGAACAGTCTGTGCACAAAGGCGAACATCCAGAACAGGTTCAGGCTTCCTGGGAGTTGCGCTTGGCCATCGGCCTCTCACTTTTCCCTCCTCGGACGACCCCTCTTCTTGGGGGGGCCCCTCAAGTACAGGCTGCTGCGGTGCAGGGGACTCTCTGCCAGAGTCCTCCTCCCTCCCTGTGGCAGTTGCAGTTTGTTCGGCACCAGATGTTGTTGGCACACAGGGAGGTGTGGACTGGTTGCTGTTCATCTGGCGGAGGCATTGTAAAATGTCCCTGTGCACCGCCGTCATCTCATGCAGTGCATCCCACTTGGACTCCACGCGGGACATGTGTGAGTCCACGCGGGACATGTGTGACTCCACGTGGGACATGTGGGAGTCCAAGCGGGCATGATGGGCAGCCTGCTGCTGTTTCATGTCTCTGAGGAGCCCCACTACCTGGCTGAGCTCTCCGGTGCTGGACTGGTACGCATCAGCTATGCGTACCAGTTGTGGGTCATCATGCACACCAGCAACGTCTGCAAGCAGCGACCTCTGTCTCCCACCCCTCCCACCACCCCTGCTGACATGTGCAGTGTGTGCAGTGGCACGCACAGATAACCCTGGTCCACCTTGGGGGTTGGTGGTGGTGTCCATGGCCCCAGGTTGGTCCAGGGTCCCTGTGCTGGTGTTGCTCCTTGTTCTGTCCATGTCGGCAGGGATGGTATTTGTGGTGACAGTCGTTGGAGGGGTGGGTGCAGGGGGTACAGCTGGTGGTCCTGCTTGTGCTGCAGCTGGTGGTCCTGCTGGTGCTGCATGTTGACTTGCATCGGATGTGCCAGGTTGGTCTTCATCGTCCGAGGAGGACAGAGGCTGTACGACGCCAGTGAGCTCCGCATCCTCTTGAGCCTGGGACTGGGACTCCTCAGCGTCTGCTGCTGTGTCCCCATCATCACCTGTTTTTGGGAGACACAAACAATGTATGTTATGTTTCTGCAGGCATCAATGGTTGACACACATGACAGTTGTGACTGTGCCTCTGGGTGCGGGCCTTTACATTGCATTGTCCTAAGTCGTCACAGTCAGGGGTTGATATTGGTGTGGCACATTGTCCTGCATTATTTGGGCATTTCTATGTATTTTCTGGGGTGTGAACATGGTCTGCATTGGTTGTGTTTGGTTGACAGCCGGCCCTCCTTCCCACCCACCCAGCCAGTCAGTTATCCCACCATGGAACGTGCTTGCGTTGCAGGGAGTGTAAGTTGTCTCTCAGGATGTCAGTCAGTGGTGTCCTGCTGTTTGTTGGTGCACAGTTGCCAGCAGGGCCTTGTGCTCCCCACAGCAGTAGCCAGTGTCAGCCATCTTGTGAGTCCTTCTCCACTTCCTGTGATGTGAGCATGGTTCAGGGTGGTGTTGATGGGACAGTTGTGGGGGTGAGCTATGTCTGTGACTACGACTCCCATCATGCTATTGCCTCCACCCCCTTCCCAGCATGCCCATGCTTCCTTCCTTTGACTCTGCTTCCCTGTGGGGTGGGCTGGCTGTGCTGACAGGATGGCTGGGAGTGTTGTCCTGGCAGTTGTTTGGCTAGAAGTCCCAAGAGTGGCCCTGTGCTTCACACAACATAACCCAGGGTGGTGGTTCTTTGTGGGATCTTGTGTTAGGATGGGGGCATTGCATTCTACCAGGTGGGTTCTGTGGAGTTTGTGTTGGGGTGTGTGTGAGGGGAGGTGCTTGTGACTATGGTCAGTGCTGCAAGTCCTCCTTCCCACCCAGCTAGCCAGATATCCCACCATGGAACGTGCTTGCATTGCAGGGAGTGTAAGTTGTCTCTCAGGATGTCAGTCAGTGGTGTCCTGCTGTTTGTTGGTGCACAGTTGCCAGCAGGGCCTTGTGCTCCCCACAGCAGTAGCCAGTGTCAGCCATCTTGTGAGTCCTTCTCCACTTCCTGTGATGTGAGCATGGTTCAGGGTGGTGTTGATGGGACAGTTGTGGGGGTGAGCTATGTCTGTGACTACGACTCCCATCATGCTATTGCCTCCACCCCCTTCCCAGCATGCCCATGCTTCCTTCCTTTTGACTCTGCTTCCCTGTGGGGTGGGCTGGCTGTGCTGACAGGATGGCTGGGAGTGTTGTCCTGGCAGTTGTTTGGCTAGAAGTCCCAAGAGTGGCCCTGTGCTTCACACAACATAACCCAGGGTGGTGGTTCTTTGTGGGATCTTGTGTTAGGATGGGGGCATTGCATTCTACCAGGTGGGTTCTGTGGAGTTTGTGTTGGGGTGTGTGTGAGGGGAGGTGCTTGTGACTATGGTCAGTGCTGCAAGTCCTCCTTCCCACCCAGCTAGCCAGATATCCCACCATGGAACGTGCTTGCATTGCAGGGAGTGTAAGTTGTCTCTCAGGATGTCAGTCAGTGGTGTCCTGCTGTTTGTTGGTGCACAGTTGCCAGCAGGGCCTTGTGCTCCCCACAGCAGTAGCCAGTGTCAGCCATCTTGTGAGTCCTTCTCCACTTCCTGTGATGTGAGCATGGTTCAGGGTGGTGTTGATGGGACAGTTGTGGGGGTGAGCTATGTCTGTGACTACGACTCCCATCATGCTATTGCCTCCACCCCCTTCCCAGCATGCCCATGCTTCCTTCCTTTTGACTCTGCTTCCCTGTGGGGTGGGCTGGCTGTGCTGACAGGATGGCTGGGAGTGTTGTCCTGGCAGTTGTTTGGCTAAAAGTCCCAAGAGTGGCCCTGTGCTTCACACAACATAACCCAGGGTGGTGGTTCTTTGTGGGATCTTGTGTTAGGATGGGGGGCATTGCATTCTACCAGGTGGGTTCTGTGGAGTTTGTGTTGGGGTGTGTGTGAGGGGAGGTGCTTGTGACTATGGTCAGTGCTGCAAGTCCTCCTTCCCACCCAGCTAGCCAGATATCCCACCATGGAACGTGCTTGCATTGCAGGGAGTGTAAGTTGTCTCTCAGGATGTCAGTCAGTGGTGTCCTGCTGTTTGTTGGTGCACAGTTGCCAGCAGGGCCTTGTGCTCCCCACAGCAGTAGCCAGTGTCAGCCATCTTGTGAGTCCTTCTCCACTCCCTGTGATGTGAGCATGGTTCAGGGTGGTGTTGATGGGACAGTTGTGGGGGTGAGCTATGTCTGTGACTACGACTCCCATCATGCTATTGCCTCCACCCCACTTCCCAGCATTCCCATACTTACTTGCTTTTGTGGGGAGTTCAGTGTGTGTGGGTGTGAGAGCAATGGCAAGATGGCTGACAGTGGTGTCCTGCTGTTGGTTGGTGTGCAGTACCCAGCATGCCCTTGTGCTCCCCACGACACAGCAACAGTGTCAGACATCTTTGATGGGCCTTTCCACTCTCTGTGGGATGTGCATGCGTGAGTGTGAGCTTGCTGGGCCATGTGGTGGGGGATGTAGAGCTGTGACTACGACTCCCATCATGCTATTGCCTCCTCCCCCTTCCCAGCATGCCCATGCTTCCTTCCTTTTGACTCTGCTTCCCTGTGGGGTGGGCTGGCTGTGCTGACAGGATGGCTGGGAGTGTTGTCCTGGCAGTTGTTTGGCTAGAAGTCCCAAGAGTGGCCCTGTGCTTCACACAACATAACCCAGGGTGGTGGTTCTTTGTGGGATCTTGTGTTAGGATGGGGGGCATTGCATTCTACCAGGTGGGTTCTGTGGAGTTTGTGTTGGGGTGTGTGTGAGGGGAGGTGCTTGTGACTATGGTCAGTGCTGCAAGTCCTCCTTCCCACCCAGCTAGCCAGATATCCCACCATGGAACGTGCTTGCATTGCAGGGAGTGTAAGTTGTCTCTCAGGATGTCAGTCAGTGGTGTCCTGCTGTTTGTTGGTGCACAGTTGCCAGCAGGGCCTTGTGCTCCCCACAGCAGTAGCCAGTGTCAGCCATCTTGTGAGTCCTTCTCCACTTCCTGTGATGTGAGCATGGTTCAGGGTGGTGTTGATGGGACAGTTGTGGGGGTGAGCTATGTCTGTGACTACGACTCCCATCATGCTATTGCCTCCACCCCCTTCCCAGCATGCCCATGCTTCCTTCCTTTTGACTCTGCTTCCCTGTGGGGTGGGCTGGCTGTGCTGACAGGATGGCTGGGAGTGTTGTCCTGGCAGTTGTTTGGCTAAAAGTCCCAAGAGTGGCCCTGTGCTTCACACAACATAACCCAGGGTGGTGGTTCTTTGTGGGATCTTGTGTTAGGATGGGGGGCATTGCATTCTACCAGGTGGGTTCTGTGGAGTTTGTGTTGGGGTGTGTGTGAGGGGAGGTGCTTGTGACTATGGTCAGTGCTGCAAGTCCTCCTTCCCACCCAGCTAGTCAGATATCCCACCATGGAACGTGCTTGCATTGCAGGGAGTGTAAGTTGTCTCTCAGGATGTCAGTCAGTGGTGTCCTGCTGTTTGTTGGTGCACAGTTGCCAGCAGGGCCTTGTGCTCCCCACAGCAGTAGCCAGTGTCAGCCATCTTGTGAGTCCTTCTCCACTTCCTGTGATGTGAGCATAGTTCAGGGTGGTGTTGATGGGACAGTTGTGGGGGTGAGCTATGTCTGTGACTACGACTCCCATCATGCTATTGCCTCCACCCCCTTCACAGCATGCCCATGCTTCCTTCCTTTTGACTCTGCTTCCCTGTGGGGTGGGCTGGCTGTGCTGACAGGATGGCTGGGAGTGTTGTCCTGGCAGTTGTTTGGCTAAAAGTCCCAAGAGTGGCCCTGTGCTTCACACAACATAACCCAGGGTGGTGGTTCTTTGTGGGATCTTGTGTTAGGATGGGGGGCATTGCATTCTACCAGGTGGGTCCTGTGGAGTTTGTGTTGGGGTGTGTGTGAGGGGAGGTGCTTGTGACTATGGTCAGTGCTGCAAGTCCTCCTTCCCACCCAGCTGGCCAGATATCCCACCATGGAACGTGCTTGCATTGCAGGGAGTGTAAGCTGTCTCTCAGGATGTCAGTCAGTGGTGTCCTGCTGTTTGTTGGTGCACAGTTGCCAGCAGGGCCTTGTGCTCCCCACAGCAGTAGCCAGTGTCAGCCATCTTGTGAGTCCTTCTCCACTCCCTGTGATGTGAGCATGGTTCAGGGTGGTGTTGATGGGACAGTTGTGGGGGTGAGCTATGTCTGTGACTACGACTCCCATCATGCTATTGCCTCCACCCCACTTCCCAGCATTCCCATACTTACTTGCTTTTGTGGGGAGTTCAGTGTGTGTGGGTGTGAGAGCAATGGCAAGATGGCTGACAGTGGTGTCCTGCTGTTGGTTGGTGTGCAGTACCCAGCATGCCCTTGTGCTCCCCACGACACAGCAACAGTGTCAGACATCTTTGATGGGCCTTTCCACTCTCTGTGCGATGTGCATGCGTGAGTGTGAGATTGCTGGGCCATGTGGTGGGGGATGTAGAGCTGTGACTACGACTCCCATCATGCTATTGCCTCCTCCCCCTTCCCAGCATGCCCATGCTTCCTTCCTTTGACTCTGCTTCCCTGTGGGGTGGGCTGGCTGTGCTGACAGGATGGCTGGGAGTGTTGTCCTGGCAGTTGTTTGGCTAGAAGTCCCAAGAGTGGCCCTGTGCTTCACACAACATAACCCAGGGTGGTGGTTCTTTGTGGGATCTTGTGTTAGGATGGGGGGCATTGCATTCTACCAGGTGGGTTCTGTGGAGTTTGTGTTGGGGTGTGTGTGAGGGGAGGTGCTTGTGACTATGGTCAGTGCTGCAAGTCCTCCTTCCCACCCAGCTAGCCAGATATCCCACCATGGAACGTGCTTGCATTGCAGGGAGTGTAAGTTGTCTCTCAGGATGTCAGTCAGTGGTGTCCTGCTGTTTGTTGGTGCACAGTTGCCAGCAGGGCCTTGTGCTCCCCACAGCAGTAGCCAGTGTCAGCCATCTTGTGAGTCCTTCTCCACTTCCTGTGATGTGAGCATGGTTCAGGGTGGTGTTGATGGGACAGTTGTGGGGGTGAGCTATGTCTGTGACTACGACTCCCATCATGCTATTGCCTCCACCCCCTTCCCAGCATGCCCATGCTTCCTTCCTTTTGACTCTGCTTCCCTGTGGGGTGGGCTGGCTGTGCTGACAGGATGGCTGGGAGTGTTGTCCTGGCAGTTGTTTGGCTAAAAGTCCCAAAAGTGGCCCTGTGCTTCACACAACATAACCCAGGGTGGTGGTTCTTTGTGGGATCTTCTGTTAGGATGGGGGGCATTGCATTCTACCAGGTGGGTTCTGTGGAGTTTGTGTTGGGGTGTGTGTGAGGGGAGGTGCTTGTGACTATGGTCAGTGCTGCAAGTCCTCCTTCCCACCCAGCTAGCCAGATATCCCACCATGGAACGTGCTTGCATTGCAGGGAGTGTAAGTTGTCTCTCAGGATGTCAGTCAGTGGTGTCCTGCTGTTTGTTGGTGCACAGTTGCCAGCAGGGCCTTGTGCTCCCCACAGCAGTAGCCAGTGTCAGCCATCTTGTGAGTCCTTCTCCACTTCCTGTGATGTGAGCATGGTTCAGGGTGGTGTTGATGGGACAGTTGTGGGGGTGAGCTATGTCTGTGACTACGACTCCCATCATGCTATTGCCTCCACCCCCTTCCCAGCATGCCCATGCTTCCTTCCTTTTGACTCTGCTTCCCTGTGGGGTGGGCTGGCTGTGCTGACAGGATGGCTGGG
>CAWUFW010000223.1:3737500-3750000 GCA_963921515.1 Calotriton arnoldi | reverse complement strand
ACGGCAGAAGCCATGGCGCCAACGTACCTGCACAGAAACCATCCGCACACAAAACCAATAGCACACAACATGGCCAACAAGTCCACACAGCAAGGCACGCACAAATACACAAGCACAGTACACATCCCGAAAACACCCCCCGGACAAACAAAAAATACAAAGGCCAGAACCCCAGACACAACACACCTGAAAACAACAGACCATGAGGACACACCCACATAGGTGAGTACAAAAGCAGCACTCCCACAGACCACAACCCCTTGCTACATTGCAAACCAGAGAGGAGAGGAGAGGACACAGTGACACAGCAAGGACAGCAGCACACCACAGAAACGCACACATCACAACCACCACCACCACCACCACCACCAAACACCACCACCACCACCACCACCACCAAACACCGGCACCACAAACCCCCTGCACATTACACAACACACACCGCACCAGCACCACAAACACCATGGCACCACAAAGGATGCCCAAGTTCACGCCCATGGAGCTGACGGTCATGGTCGACGAGATCATCAAGGTGTACCCACAAATCTATGGGAACATGGTCCAGCACACACCACTAGCCACCAGAAACAGAATGTGGAACCGGATCGTAGACCAGGTCAATGCAGTCGGGACCCTGCCCAGGAACAGAGTCGAAATTAACAAACGTTGGAATGACGTAAAGAGCCTGGTCAAGAAGAAGGAGGGCAAAAACAGAGAGCTGGCTGCCGTCACTGGCGGAGGGAATCCCGCGCTCTTTAAGACCTTCAAAGCGTGGGAGGAGAAGGTGCGAGTCGTAATCCATCCGGAGATCCTCGCCGGATTAGCAGGGGAGTGGAGGCTGGTAAGTACAAACTAATGTATACCAGCACACCGCTATGTACTCACATGCACCACCACCATGCCACAGCTCCCAGGGACAAACACCCCCATGTCCAGCACACAATACACAACACATCACACACACATGCAACAGACACTACCACACACAGCCCAAACCGAACAACTGTAAGATGCGTGGGGACATGTGTACACTAAGCCAGCCACGTAACCACCAACAGGTCCACAAATATGCCAGAAGCGCCACAACGAGCACCCACCACACCCATGTGTCCGCCACAGCTGCACTAACCGACAAGTAACAGGTAAGTGGCAGGAACACAAAGTGCAGTGGGTGGGAGGGTGGACTGCCCAAGTACAACACACACCAGGCCCCAGTCCCACAGCACAGCAAGGAGGAGCATCCCCCACACCCCACAGCCACGTGTCAGCCACCGCAGTGCACAACGACAGCCGAAAGGCAGACATCACGGTCCACAGCAATCGGTGTCAGTGGGTGTCCAGCCACCCCCACGACCCACAACACCCCCCACCCCCACAGACCTGCAACATGGAGCACCCCCGCTTAGAGCCATGTGGCATCCAGTACAATGCACGCACGAACAACTTGCAGGTGGGAAACTGGACAGGGCTGGATTACTGGAGGCATGAGGACCATAACACGACCAACACATGGGACATGTCACGTAGCAGACGAACACGCAGCACCGCCCACCGTCACGAACAAGTGAACAATGTGCACACGGACACGAACCACAGACTCACACCCCACATGACCCATCACAAACACAGCAACACCCAAGGAGCCACGTCTGCATGCACAAGCCACACTGAACATAGTACCACACGGCAGCCACTGTGCAACCCATCACACACAACCGAAACACCATTGAAGTCCAGTCCATGTAGCCCCTACTGCCTGTCAACCACACACCCCACAACTACGCCTATGTAAAACAAACAACACTAGACGCAACAGAGCGGAACAACAGAAATGCACACGAACACCACTGAACCCATCAAACACACAGACACACCATGCACATACAACATACCATCCATCCCATCCGTCAGCCCCAGTCTCATGAAAGGCATGTCATCCGCACAGCTGCCACACATACAGCAGTCACGCTAAGATACATGCCCATGACCAACCATGTGCCAGAAGTCAATGAAGCGCACGACACACTGTGAGCAACAACACACAACATGGGCCACACCCCCCCGAGCACTGCAGTGATGCACATGGCACAGGGCAGCACGCACACCAAGGAGATGGGACAACTGCAATACGTTGGCTGGCACACAACCATCACTCACTCATAACGATGCGTCCAATGCCATGTCCAGTAATCACAACAGACAGCAAATATGCAGGCCATGTCAAGCATGCACACACCTCAAACCATGCACTGTCATGCTGCCACAACACATGTCACGTTCGGCACCCATGGCTTACAGCATGTACCCCAAAAGCATATTCCCTCCCAAATGTGAATCTGGGGCATGGCCCCCATGTTGCCATATGCGTTCCTAAGCGTTCCATTTGAACCCCAAAAGCATATTCCCTCCCAAATGTGAATCTGGGGCATGGCCCCCATGTTGCCATATGCGTTCCTAAGCGTTCCATTTGAACCCCAAAAGCATATTCCCTCCCAAATGTGAATCTGGGGCATGGCCCCCATGTTGCCATATGCGTTCCTAAGCGTTCCATTTGAACCCCAAAAGCAAAGTACAAACCAGACCCAGGATGGGCCAGGAGCCCGCATACACCAGAGTCACAATGAGTAGGGGCACAGCAACACACCCATCGGCATGGCCAATCCGTCCCATGCCACATGTGCACAGCACACAGTCCCATTGCCTAGCACACACAACTACAGATGCCACAGCCACACACTCGCCTCCGGGAAACCCATGTACGAGATTGCACGAACTGCCAATGTCAGACGACAAATACATACTTCGCCAGGTGCAACACAATAACAAATCTCATTCTCTCCACAGGTGACGAACTGCCGGATGCTGGGGATGGAGACAGCAGCCAGCACAGCCAGCCCACAAGCCCCCAACGAGGACACACGGATCTGGAGGATCTGTCCTCCTCTTCGGACACGGACCACCAAGCAGGCCCATCTGGTGTGGCAGGGCCCAGCCGCTCCCCAGGACCCCTCCTACCCACCAACCCATCATCCAGGGATGCTGAACAGTCCCAGCCCCCTGCTGCCACTGTCGTTGTGGCCACACCCACGGTCATTGCGGCCACACCCACGGTCATTGCGGCCACTGCCGCAACCGCCACCATCGCCGCACCGACCACCACCGCCACCACCACCACCACCACGTCTTCGCTGGCACCAGCCCCAGCGCAGGTGGTGGCCCGGCCGACTGGATCCACCCTGGGAGCCACAGCGAGGACCGTGGTGTGCAATGTGGCTAGTGGGCAGGCCGGTGGCAGCAGGACTGGTAGGAGGAGCAGGGTCAGGGAAACGCCAGCCTCCCCTGGGAGCCATGCCCTGCCTCAAATGGCCAGAGTCCTTGGGGCCTATGAGGAGGCCCAAGAACAATGGGTCAGGTCTGCTACAGACACGCGGGAGGTGCTGGGGGTGCTGAGGTCCATGGACGCCCGTATGGGCCAATTCGTGTCCCGTATGGACCAACTCGTGGACCTCATGGGCCAGCTGGTGGTGGCGGTGGGGTCACAGGCAAGGCCAGCAACACCACCTCCGCCACCACCTGCTAGGGCGCAGGGTCGGGCAGCAGTGTCCACTTCCCCTGCGTCCACAGCCAGTGAGCACACCTCACCCTCCACCAGCAGGTCGCCACCACACACCCCCTCCCAAACGTGGAAGGGGCCGTCCGAAGAGGAAACAGATCTCCCGGGAGGACTTCGCACGCTCCAGTCGCAAGTGAGGCAGCCAGCCAGCCTTCCGCCAGCCTTCCTTGACCAGCCACTGCATTGACTTGCTCTACGATCCCACTCCACACAGCCAGCTGGATGGCATGTGTGTGTTGGACTATGGACATAGAACCAGTGGGTACACCCTGAGCTTCACGCAGCCATGACCGACAGCTCATTGTCACTGCACGCACCACTTTTGTCATCACCTTACACACAATCACATGTCACAGTTTGGAATAAATGCACCTTTTTCACCAACTGCTGTTTGTGCCCTGTGTTTTATTTGTACGGAATACAACGGCCACCTTGGGCGGAAAGGCACCTGATGCATGGCAATGGAATCCGGAGGGCCTGTAGGGACCTAGGGGTGGGAGACAGAACAGGAGCACATTCAATGAGTGTGTCACACACCCATCACACAGTACATGTCAACAACTACAAGCAATGTACACACATCGCACAGAGCAATAGGGCACAATGCCACAGTCACCAACAGTGGCATACTACCCTGGCCATGGAGCGTTGACACACTGCACGCAGTGAACATACGGCCACCCTGACACAGCACACACACACCTGCACAGATACAGACACATCATCCGTCGTACATGGACACTCACCGTCAAGTGAAGTAGCGGGCGATGAGCTGCTGGCGCACATTCCCAGCTTCCTCCTCTCCGCTGTCCTCCTCACTCGAGCTGTCCTGGTCTGCGGGCTGGGGCCCTGGTTGATCTCCGTCATCCACAATGAGGGGGATCTGCTTCCGAATGGCCAGATTGTGCAGCATGCAGCATGCCACCACTATCTGGCACACCTTCTGTGGGGAGTACGCCAGTGCACCCCCGGTGCGGTCCAGGCACCTGAACCTGGACTTGAGGAGGCCAAGGTACGCTCGACCACACGTCTGGTCCTCCCATGTGCCTCATTGTATCGATCGTCTGCTGGGGTGCGAGGATTCCTCAATGGACTGAGCAGCCATGCCCCATTCGGATACGCAGAGTCACCTGGGTGTGAGGGACACAGAGAACCGTTGCTATTCCAACTGGACAGGGGACAGCATCGCACAACCAGCACGCTACACCACTCCACATACTCACCAACAATACAGCCACGATCCTGTTGCAGATTGGCCATCAGTCGTGGCAAGATGCTGTTGCGCATTATGTGTGCGTCATGTGCCGAGCCTGGAAACTTGGCACACACGTGGGTGATCACCATGTCCGCAAGGCACACCACTTGCACATTCAGGGAGTGCGTGTGCTTCCTGTTGCGGTACAGGTGCTCAGTGGCCTGTGGTGGAACAAGGCCAACATGTGTGCAGTCAATGGCTCCCACGACGTGTAGGATTCTGCCAAGGGCATAGAAAGCACCCTTCACTGCCGCCAATTCACGAGCCCTGGGGAATCTGATGTACCTGTTTCGGTACAGCATCATGGCTGCCAGTACATCCCTCAGCACCTTGCTGAACATGGGCTGGGACATCCCTCCTCCACTGCCCACTGTGTGCTGGAATGACCCAGTGGCGAAGAAATGCATGGCGGCCATCACCTTAGCCGTGGGGGTGACAGCAGTCGGATACACCCTGCGGGGACGGAGATGGGGCTCTAACATGGCACACAGTCGATGCAGGGTTGGCCTGTCCAGCCGAAACTTCCTGATCACCTCTGTATCGTCCATGTCCGCCAGCAATTGGTATGGGCGGTCAATGTTCGGTCTCCGCCTGGGGAAAATGGCAGAGGACACATGTCAAAGCAACACGACACATAGCAATTTCGCATACACATCACTGACATGACTGAGCAAGCACATGAGCCACAGCCCAGCTGTCAAGCTGGGACGGCACGGCCACAATACACTTACACAGGTCTCCCAACAATGGCAATGGCAAGTGAGACATACCACTGCCATGTGCATGCACATGGGGATCTAGGCCCCAATGACTTGCGGGGCGTGCTGATGGGGACTGACTGCATATTCGTCAAGCGGCAACGCCACGGCAACATGAGTGTCTGCTGAGCATGGAACTGCTTCCGAGGCTGGATGAGTATGGCACACGACGACGACGATGTGGGCACGGGCTGAGCGGCCAATACAAGTGGGACCTGTGGCACGAGGGGATATGAGACAGTAGTAGGTGTCAGCACTGCACCCTATGTACAGCACTGTACGGATCACAGCTCCCGAAACATTGACTGGTGTCCACATTGACAGCCCCATGCCAAGACGGCTGTGTGCTTGCAGTCACACGTCACAGGTGAGAGGTTACATTGCACGTGCCAGGTGGCAGACGTACATAGTGGGAGCTGGCATGTGTGTGCATGTGTCTCCTGTTCAGGATCCACCAGATGGGCGCTGACTCTGTACTGAGCATTGGACACAGCATGTTCCGTGGAAGGCTTGTGTGTGTGGGATGGTGGCACTGGATGTGCCTCCGTTGGGTGGGGGGCCATGCACAGGGCGGGTACGTCGATGATTGCGCATTGTTGGTCACGGTGGGTGCACCAACTAAGATGTGTTGCCCTGTGTTCAATTCCTATGTCCGCATGATGATGGACTGTGGATGTGGGCAGACTGCACATTGGTCGATGTGCTGTCTATATGCATGTGCCTTCACACCAGGCACCGCTGCCCCTGCACATGTGACCCCTGCTGGACTCGCTGCTGGGTCTGTGGAGCTGATGCACCTTCTGTGCGTGGGGCGGACAGCTCTCCTCACTTCCCTCATTGCGCATGTCATGTCTTTGCCGCAGGTGACATGGATCATGGAGGGCCCACATGTACGCGTGGGTAGGCTACACATGATTGTTCACTGGTCGCCACCCCAGTCAGTGTTTCGAATGGGAAGGTTGTCGTGCTGGTGGTATGTTCGATGTGGCGGATGGGCGAGCCTAGGTGCGGGCTTACGTTCCGGACATGGGGGGTAGTTGGATTGGCGACTAGTTGCAGTACACACGGGACACGTCTCTTCCTTTCCACATCTGGGTCATCCCTTGTACTAACTGACAGTGATACGGTCATCTTCGCCCCAGCCCTCATGTCCTCCCCTCGCCCCCCAATATGCATGCTCACCTGCGTGGCTAGCGCTTGCACAGGCAGCCCCAAGCTCGCACCAGAGAGGGCAAGGAGTGTATGTGTGGGTCCAGTTGCACGAGTGGGCTGTCTCAGGGTATGATGTGTGGCGGGACGCCGTCCACCTGCGTGGTGCCCCAAATGGAGACCCGGCCTGCATGGACTATGCATCACAGTCTTCGCCTTCCGGATCTGCCACCTGCGACACCCAGTGGCTGTGGCTGCCCTTGCGGCCAGGCCGCGTCCGTCTGTGACTGGTGGCCCACACATTCACTCTTTGGCCTCTCTGGGGAGGGCTCGGGGGTGGTGGCGCACGCGCTTGCACTTAGTCGCAATGGCATGTGGCGTGGTTGGTATGATGGGCAATGGATGGGATGGTGCGAGCCACCTCCCGTGACGTCAGTGCTGCTCGTGCTGTGGTGCGTCCCCCTACACTTCCATCTGACTTGTGCCATGCTAGACGTTGAGGTTCTATTGCCTGCGTGAAATGACCAGGAGGAGCGCGAGGAGACCTCTCACACACCATGCTCCACTGCCATCCCGTGCCCTGTATCGCCTGTGCGGATTGACTATGTTGGGGTTACACCTGGTCGACTGGGGCTGTGTGTGCCTTGTCAAGGGGCATGGCGGGCGCACAACAGGATCCAGCTTGTCCACAGAGGGTGGGCTGAGGTGCGCCTGGTACCGCTTTGTACGTGTGCCCGGCTGCTGTGCACACACGTGTTCACTCCCCCCGACAGGTGTCCTTTCACAATGCCCAGGGAAGCGGTGGTGTACTGTTCATGACCCCTCCCAACACGGCGTGCTCCAACTTGGCATGTGCGCATCTACCCGTCACACCCACCCACCTGAGCACTGCGTCCATACGACTTCACACGACACATGTGTGTCTTCCACAGTTGTGCTACTCATTTGCGTTGACCTCCAATACCAGTGGACTACATGGTCATGTCACGACTGCCGTGTACTTCACATACTCTCATCCTCTCTCATTCGTACTTGTGAAATGAGTCAGCGGAGACAGTTTTGGTTTCAAACATTATATTGAGTCTTCTGTCCTCTGTGATGCAGTATAGTGGACACTACTGGCAGCGGAATACATGTTGAGGATATACTGAGCATGATTGCAAATGGGATAGGGTGTGGGGTTACATGTGATTGGCTGTTGCATGTGGGATGTGGGCTTCAGAGTGACATCTGCTTGGCCAAGGCTGTGCTAATGTACATTTACGTATAGCTGCGGAGCTGCGGACTTTGACACAGACGGTATACATGTAGCCTACCAGACCGCTCGGCATCATGGGCACAGTCCATCTCAGTTCCATGTGACAGGTTTGCTGCGGTTGTTCCTCATGCACGCGTGCATGTGAGATGACATCAGGGCATGTGCTTGCGTGCATGCAGCGGCGTGCCACTTGTTGTTGCACTGTGGTGGTTACTGGACATGTCACAGTCACTGGGGTCGTGTTGTTGTTGTATGCACTTGTCGTCCATGCAAAGGTCCTGGTATGGGATTCCCGGGGCGGGGGTGGGAGGGGTGCAGCACCCACAGACTCCAGGCGACCTATTCATGTCCACTGAGCGGTGTGTGTGTCCATGTGCGCTGGATCCATGTCGTGTCCTGGTTGTTCGTGCAGTTCCGTCCATGTGGGTGCGATTCACAGAGCCCATGCCACTGCCTCCCACGATGCATGCGGTGTTCCTGGATGTGATGGGGAACAGTGTGCATGTCCCGGTCATATCCGATGTCATGGCGATGTCGTTGATGGCGTGGTTACAGTTGCCGGTCGTTTGGTATGGCTGTTGTGGTGGTGACTGGCCAGTCCGTGCGGAAGCTGAGCATGGGTGCGGGGTTGGACTTCATAGGTCAGTCGGGGAACCTGCGTTGTGGTCCGACGTATTTACAGGTTGTCAGGTATGCGATGCCGTCCAGCAGGGCTTCCATGTCATTGGTGGTGTACATGTTTGCCAGCCAATGAAGCGGATGGTGGCTCTCAAGGTGTTGTTCGTAGGTTGTCCCTTGGAGGACCATGATGGGGCATGCTGGGTGACATTCGATGTAGCTGTTCTCGATGATCCGTCGTGTGGAGGCACAGTGGTCCCATTTCAGTGCGGGTGCGATGTTGGCCACATACGCCATGCCCCCATAGGCAGAGCAGGCCCTGTCGTGTGCGTCCAGAGGGAGGAGTAGTGGTAGCAGGTCCGCCTTCAGACATGCCGGGTTGGAGAGGCATATCTCGACGGGATGCTGGTAGGGACACCTCCGACAGTAGAAGACGGGCATGACGCAGCTGAACAATGTGATGCGGTAAGTCAGTCGGTAACTTACGTTCAGCAGGGACAGGAGATCGCATCCCAATGTATGTATCGTGTTGGTTTTGTACAGCTTGAGCTGTTCGGCGTAGTTGGGTAGGTGTGTTGCGGTTGCCATTTCGCAGCGGTTCGTTGAGGTGGCGTGCTCCGGCTGTGTGTGCAGTCTGCAATGTGCACGCTCCGGGGTTGCTGTGAGCTCTGTGTAGTCGTAGGGAGACAGGACTTGTGTTCTGTTGGCTTGTTTGGAGGACACGGGCCCTCTTCCCACATGCTTCTCAGACAGTTCAAGGTCAGTGCTGTGTGACTCCTTCCAATTAACTTGCATGTGGCCGACATGGGGGAGTGTTTTCTTCTTTCTTCCCCGTCCGTTGTGTGCTTCTGTGATATGCGCTATCTGCCGTGTGGTCGGTCTCCTCGGCATGCCTGTGTTGGTCTATTCTTGGACAATGGCTGTATTCACCGGCTTCTGTCGTAGGGCTGTGGTTTCGGAGTTGGAATGGAAGGTCATTCAGTGCTGTCTGCTCTCCCTTGTGTGGGCGGCAGCCTGCCTTTCCGCTCAGCGTTGGGCCTTGTGTGTGGATGTTATTCTTGGGCCACCTGTTGTCGGTCCCCGGGCTCTTTGGTGTTCCGTTTCATGTGTCTTGTTCATATGTGCAGGGTGGTATGGGTTTTTCAGTGTGGTACTGGTGTTCCTCTTCCCGAAGGGGCCCTGCTTCTCCTAGTTGGTGTGGCCGCCGCTGTGTGCTACGCCATGTTTGTTACACTGGGGTGTGTCCTGCTGTTGCGTGACTTCACTGACATGTGTGCGTCGGTTGTGTGGCGTTGGGTGTTGTCCGTGAATTGGGCGTTGGGGACATGTCTGTGGCCGGCCTGTCACGTGTCATGTGCGTTCGGGGTGGGGCTGATGTGTGTGCTGCTTGGTTGTGTCCCTGTGTCTGTGTGCGACGCATGCATGGCGCTGCGGTTGGCCTCTGCGTTGTGCGCATGTGTGGCGGCGTAATCGGCGCTTTGTGGCCGTGACGGGGTGGTTGGTTCCTAGTCCCAGGTGGTGTGTACACATGTGTTCCGCGATGTTAGGATTTGGCCTGTGTGTCATATGTGGATGCAATGGTGGATGTGTAGTGTACACGCGCTGGTGGGGGGTTGTCCGCTTTTTCCGCCCTTGCACTGTGTGCGCTGTTTGCGTGCACTTGTTGTGTGTGTGCCTACCTGCGTCTCCGCGGTACGTTGCGTCCTTGGTGGTGCATCAGCAGAAGCATGGGAAGGGCCTGCAGTGCTGGATTCATGCCCGGGGTGCCGCTTCTTCGTTGTCCGTGCTCTGCGTCCGTGTTACCGCCTCTCTTTCACGTGCGGTGTCTCTTAGCCGTGGGAGCCGTTTGTTTGCGGCATCGTAATTTATGCGCCGGGCGGGACGTGTTTCGTCGGACGGTGTGTGTCAGTTGGGCTGCGCCGCTACGTGTACGGGCGCACTTTGATGGCGGACGGTGTTGCTGGCTTGCCGGCGGTGTTTGGCCTACTTTTCGCATCGTAATTGTGCGGGCGTGTGGACTGCTGCGTGCCGGCGGTAACTGGTGGTTTTTGCATCCGCCAGCACGGCGGTTGTGCTTCCGCCCGCCATCGTAATGAGCCCCTTAATTACAATTAAAATACTTCCCACCCTGTTCCCGTATAAACCCACAACCCGCTACAGAACTAAAACGCAAAAATTTAATTAAAATTAATTAATAATTCCAAAAAATTATTAATGAATTTACTATAATTAAATTACTTCCCACCCTATTCCCCTATAAACCCACAACCCGCTACAGAACTAAAACGCAAAATTTAATTAAAATGAATTAATAATTCCTAAAAATTATTAATGAATTTACTATAATTAAATTACTTCCCACCCTATTCCCCGATAAACCCACAACCCGCTACAGTACTAAAACGCATGAATTACTTAAAAAAAGATTACTAACTT
Organism: Calotriton arnoldi; assembly: GCA_963921515.1. NCBI lineage: Eukaryota > Metazoa > Chordata > Amphibia > Caudata > Salamandridae > Calotriton > Calotriton arnoldi. Next base: position 3,738,913 of record CAWUFW010000223.1, on the reverse strand, counting down.
ATAAAAATTTTATACATATATTTAAAAACCAGTACAATACTTAACAAAAAATATATAACACATACATATAAAATACATAATAAAATACATAACACTAATATAAATATCGATATTAGTAACATCGATTTTTGCTATCGATATTACTAACTTCGATATTAACAAAAACGATATTACTTACCTTCAGGTCGATATTCTGGTCGTCGATATTCTTGATTTCGATATTCTGTCCCTACGATATTTGGAACTCGATATTACTGTAGGTCGATATTCTAAACTCGATATTTAGACTGTGCACCCCCCTGAGCGACGCCGGGGAGTCGGTCTTCTGTATGCCACATTTCCCGCACCCGCCGCTGGGCGGGGATTCGACGCTGGGCTCTTCCCTCTTCACTCGCCGTTACTGGGGGAATCCTGGTTAGTTTCTTTTCCTCCGCTTATTAATATGCTTAAATTCAGCGGGTCGCCACGTCTGATCTGAGGTCGTAGACGGAAAAAAATGCCGAAGCGTCGGGGAGAGCCGCCGGGGGATGCCAGGACCCTGCCGGAGCAGGGGCCGGATCGGATCTGGAGGGGGTTCGCCCTCCCCGGGAAGCCAGCAGCGAAGGTGAGCACCCAAGGCACGTGCGCGCGAGCAGCCAGTGGGACACCACAGACAGCCATGCGCGGCACGCAGCCAGGTGCCCCAGGACAGGCCCGGGCGGACCAGTCGCCTACCCCCCCACCCACCCCGAGGCGGGGAAGCGGGGCTAGGTGCGCCGGCGGCGTACCTCGGTGGCAGGACCCAGTGAGGGACCCTGCCACGGGCGATCGGGGGTCTGACCTTGTGGGGGGATGAAGGGAAGTGGAGCTAACCCTGCGACAGCCCCAGCCGCGTCCCAGGGAAGCCTGGGGTGATTGACGATCGAGCGACCCTCAGACAGGCGTAGCCCTAGGAGGAACTTGGGGCCGCAAGGTGCGTTCGAAGTGTCGATGATCAATGTGTCCTGCAATTCACACTAATTCTCGCAGCTAGCTGCATTCTTCATCGACGCGCGAGCCGAGTGATCCACCGCCAAGAGTCACAGGCAACTTTTCGAAAACGTTTGCACACCTGTGGGCGCAGGAGAGGCAGGAGGAAGGCGATGCCGTCCGTCCACCGCCCACGCGGTGAGATGGCCCAGGCACCCTGTTCAAGGCTTCCCCTCTGGGAGTCAGACTGCACCGTTGGGAGAAAAAAAGCATTACAAGGCGCTCAGCCCGGGAGTCCCCCCGCCCACCCACGGTGAGGGGGACTCCCGTAGTGACAGGAGCAGGCAGCAGCCCCACCACTGCCAGTCCCTCCCGGGGTAACTGGGAGGGACCGCATGAGTCTTCAAACCCCTCGGCCCGGCCGCACGGGACCGGGTCAAAACAGGTACCTGGCAACGAGGGAGG
>CAWUFW010000223.1:775000-777500 GCA_963921515.1 Calotriton arnoldi | reverse complement strand
GATTTGCCCATTTTTGAAATTCCTCTTTTCTCCAATCATATGTTGCTACCAAATTCAATTCATAACTCAGAAATCTACTGTCCAGAATGTTGAGTTTGTGTGTTTTGATGATGTTATCAATTTTTTCATCGATTACTTCTCCTGCATATATGAAAGATTGAGCTATGTACAGATCTGGCGCTTCCCTGAGATACAATAAACTATTGATTTTGTTTAGACCAATTGTCGTACATAACTTTGGTATACTGAGGCCCCCAAAGGATCTTTTCGAATATAGGAGACCATCACATGTGTATGCAGGTAGGTGTAGGAAATGTTTGACATACTTTTTTATTGTTTGATCCAGCATGTTTAAAGTTTTAGCTTCTGTTCCTGTCATTTCCAACTTAAATGACAGTTTAGGGATCAAATATTGACACAATATTTCTATTTTCTGTGTGGGCTTTAGTGGTAAATTGTCGAGTTTTTGTGCCCAGTCAACAAGAACCTCATTAATTTTGTTGTTACTTGAATGGCCGATGTGTGGATCAAAGTTCAATCCGAGGTATCTCTCGCTTTCTCCTGGATTAATGTTTTCAATATTTTGTTTTTCAAATTGCCATGGTTTGCAGTTGTTGACCAGGATCTTATCTTTATGGTGACTTATATAAAATCCATGTGTTTTTTTCACATTAAGCTTTAAGCCTGTTGTTTTACTGAATTTTTCAATGATCTTCAGATTTGTACTCATTCCTTCCCAGGTGTTGCTGAGTACTGCAATATCATCCGCAAAGGCAAGAGCGGTGACTTGCTTAATGAGACCATCAGAGCCGAATGTGAAGCCCTTGCCATCTTTCTGAAGATCACAGATCAAGGGGTCCATGGCAATGTTAAACAACAGTGGGGATAATGAGTCACCTTGCTTAACTCCCGACATCATTTGCATTTCTAGAGTTGCTTCATTGTTTTTTCCCTTGAAAAATGTTGTTGAGTCAGTGTATAAGTCTTGTACTATGTCTCTGATGCATGATGGGACTCTGAGCCTTTCCAAACTCTGTAAAATGTGACCATGGCTGACAGAGTCAAAGGCTTTTGAGATGTCTATGAACACCACTGCTAACGAGCTTCTGTTTTTTCGTGCCCCTTTTATGATGTTTTGGAGAAGAGTCAGATTTTCGAGACAACCTCTCACCTTCATGAAGCCTTTTTGTCTCGTGTTCAATTCAACAAAAAATGCAAGTCTTTTGGTTAATATTTTCGTGAACAACTTCATGAATGCCGTACCGATGGTAATTGGACGCCAATTACTGATTTTTTTCAGTTCGCTAATCGGTACATTTTTAGGTATTAAAATCGATCGGTTCTTTTTGATACTTTCTGGTACTCTTCTCATCAATAACCAAGACGACAAGATTCTGGGCAGCAGTCTTGGTTGTTTGTTATGCACATTTTGTAAGTCATTAAGGCCAATTTTGTCAGGCCCCACTGCTTTTTTTAAATCTGATTCATCGAAGGCTTTAGTTATTTCGAGCAGTGTAATTTCTTTACACAATCCTCCAATTTCCCATTCATCCGGTATCCGATCAATTGGGATGAATTTGGGATTTTTCTTGTTTTCTTTTTCAATTATGTTTTTATAGTATTGGAAGATTTCATCCGCACTGATTTGGCAAGTGGCATCTTCTGCCCCATCGGTGATTATCCTGGCAATTTTCTTTTTGTCTTTTTTAAACATTGCCTGGTATTCTTTGTAGCTGCCCTTAGCTTTTGCATAATTTTTCTTGTGTGTCCGATTGAGCCTTCCATTCTTCTTATCTTTCTTTGTTATCTTGTTTTGTACTGGGGTAATCTGTTGCTCATCTTGAGCGGTGCTCATAGGCTCATTGGGTTCGCTCGTTGGTTCGGTACGATTTGCTGGTACAGGACTTATATCATTGGTGTTTTCTGAGATATAAGTCACTATCTCATCCATCAGATCCATAGCAGCATCATGATGCTGGATGTTCTTGGTGTACTTTTCGATTTCTGTGATTCTATCATTCAGTTCATCAAAGTTTTTTATTTTTGGCGCTCGTTTCCGATTTATAAAGTCTCTGCGCCTTTCCATTGTTATTTCTACTGAAATCTCTGGTTCATCACAAGAGTCATTCTCTGAGATATTAGATGCTTGCAGTACATCTTTTGCCGATTTTTTTCTCTTATCTCTTCTATCTCTTCTTTTTTCTGCAATTTGTTTGCTGTTTTTATTGTCAAAATGCGGAACCATCAGCGCATTAATGTTTCTCTTGTTTTCATATATTTTTTCCAATTCTGCTAATAGCAGTATTTCTTCCTGTGACCATAGTTTTGATGGTTTGCTGCTTGCTAGAGCTGTTAGTCTAGCCTCATTTTGCGCTCTTGGATGCGCATGCCGAGCATGTTGTGATACACCAATTTTTGATCCGAATCTGAGGTCACAGAAGCTGCACAGGAATGGCAGCACTCCCTTTGAGGTATTCCTTTGCATTTGGCATAATGGCAT
>CAWUFW010000223.1:600000-767500 GCA_963921515.1 Calotriton arnoldi | reverse complement strand
CTGCCTGAGCAAACTCGGAGAAAAAGGACCATCGGGAAGAGGCTGAGAGGCAGGTGCATACTCAGGCCCCTGGGGGCCCCGGCGGGCGGGCCCCGGTGCTGCCTTCCCCATCTCAGCATTCCTGGACCTCACAGAGGTCTGCCTGAGCAAACTCGGAGAAAAAGGACCATCGGGAAGGGGCTGAGAGGCAGGTGCATACTCGGGCCCCTGGGGGCCCCGGCAGGCGGGCCCCGGTGCTGCCTTCCCCATCTCAGCATCCCCGGACCTCACAGAGGTCTGCCTGAGCAAACTCGGAGAAAAAGGACCATCGGGAAGGGGCTGAGAGGCAGGTGCATACTCGGGCCCCTGGGGGCCCCGGCGGGCAGGCCCCGGTGCTGCCTTCCCCATCTCAGCATCCCCGGACCTCACGGAGGTCTGCCTGAGCAAACTCGGAGAAAAAGGACCATCGGGAAGGGGCTGAGAGGCAGGTGCATACTCGGGCCCCTGGGGGCCCCGGCGGGTGGGCCCCGGTGCTGCCTTCCCCATCTCAGCATCCCCGGACCTCACGGAGGTCTGCCTGAGCAAACTCGGAGAAAAAGGACCATCAGGAAGGGGCTGAGAGGCAGGTGCATACTCGGGCCCCAGTGCTGCCTTCCCCATCTCAGCATCCCCGGACCTCACGGAGGTCTGCCTGTGCAAACTCGGAGAAAAAGGACCATCGGGAAGGGGCTGAGAGGCAGGTGCATACTCTGGCCCCTGGGGGCCCCGGCGGGCAGGACCCGGTGCTGCCTTCCCCATCTCAGCATCCCCGGACCTCACGGAGGTCTGACTGAGCAAACTCGGAGGAAAAAGGACCATCGGGTGGGGGCTGAGAGGCAGGTACGTACCCGGGCCCCTAGGGGCCCCGGCAGGCGGGCCCGGGTGCTGCCTTCCCCCGTCTCAGCATCCCCGGGCCTCACGGAGGCCTGACTGAGCAAACTCGGAGAAAAAGGACCATAGGGAAGGGGCTGAGAGGCAGGTGCGTCCCCAGGCCCCTGGGGGCCCCGGCGGGCGGGCCCTGGTGCTGCCTTCCCCTGTTTCAGAATCGCCGGAACTCACGGAGGTCTGACTGACCCTCTCCCTAGTAATCCGGAGGAAAAACACCCCCTTTCTTGTAATCCGTGCACACGAGTTGACAGAGGGGACCCAAGGCGCAAAAGTACCCGACCTCCTGGAGCCCTCGCTGGGATCGGGAGGCAAATGAGCCCTCATCGGGACTTCCAGGGAAGCCCGGCCATCTGGTCACCCCATAGGAAAGCATTGGGTGCGACCAGATGGCCGAGGGAAAAGGTGCGACCAGATGGCCGGGCATGAAAGGGAAGCCATCTGGCCGCTCTGTGCCCCAACGAAAGAGTGAGTGGGCGCCGGGGCATGGGGGACCGGAGGCCCAGGGCCCCAGCTGGGCCCCAGCCATGGGGGCTGCGAGGGGGAGCTGACGGGCCCTCCGACCCGGGGCCCGCAGACACCTTGACAAGCATGCGAAGCGGGGGAGGTCTGCACGGGACCGACGGACCCCCGGCCCGGGCCCTTGGCATAGAGGCAAGGGCCCGGGCCTGGAGCACACGACCCGGGGCCCGGAGGGGCTCCTGGACCCAGCCGGGGCCCCTGGACACAGCCGGGGCCCCCGGGCCCAGAGGCGCAGGGGAAGCCTCCCTGGGACCACGGGACCCCCGTCCCGGGCACCCTGCCACGCGGCAGGACTGAGGACGGAGCCCAGGGTGGGGAGGCCGCCCTCCCGGGGCCCTCAGGGGCCCCGGACGGAGCTCCTGAACCCAGCCAAGCGAGGGGGCTCCCCGGGCACAACGGAACCCCGTCTCGGACCTTTGGCATAGCGTCATGCCGGGGGACAGGGCCCAGGCCTGGAGCACCTGACCCGGGGCCCGGAGGGGCCCCTGGACCCAGCCGGGGCCCCTGGAACCAGCCGGGGCTCCCGGGCCCAGAGGCGCAGGGGAAGCCTCCCGGGACCACGGGACTCCGTCCCGGGCACCCTGCCACGCGGCAGGACTGAGGACGGAGCCCGGGGTGGGGAGGCCGCCCTCCCCGGGGCCCTCAGGGGCCCCGGACGGAGCTCCAGAACCCAGCCAAGCGAGGGGGGCTCCCCTGGCACGACGGAAGCCCGTCTCGGACCTTTGGCATAGCTGCAGGCCGGGGGACGGGGCCCAGGGCTGGAGCACCTGACCCGGGGCCCACAGGGGCCCCTGGACCCAGCCGGGGCTCCCGGGCCCAGAGGCGCAGGGGAAGCCTCCCCGGGCCCACGGGACCCTGTCCCGGTCACCCTGCTACGCGGCAGGACCGAGGACGGAGCCCAGGGTGGGGAGGCCGCCCTCCCCAGGGCCCCTGGGAGCCCCTGAACCCAGCCGAGCAGGGGGAGGCTCCCCGGGCCCACAGGACCCCGTCCCGGGCATCCTGCCACACGGCTGGCCCGGGGACGGACCCCAGGCTGGGGCAGCATCCTGGCCTGTCCAGCTGAGGACCGCTAGGCCGAGAGGGGTTCCGGCGTGCCCTGTCCCTAGTAATCCGGAGGAAGGCCACCCTCCTTTCTGGTAACCCGTGTGCATCGCGAGACTGAGGGGACCCTGGGAACGGATGCACCCGACGTCCTGGAGCCCTGGCTGGGATTGGGGAGGCAAATGAGCCCTCATCGGGACTTCCAGGCCGATTGGAAAGCATTGCGTGTGACCAGATGGCTGAGGGGATAGGAGCGACCAGATGGCCGGGACCGAAAGGACGCCCATCTGCCCACCCCCGAGCCTTTGCGGTAGGGCTCCCGCCTGCCCTTGCAGGGTTCGGGGGCTCCGCTTCCCGGGTGCTCGGGGGACCCCGGCCGGGCCTTAGGCACGGGGAGGCCAGCCGGAGCTCTCGGGCCCGGACGCCCGGGGAGGACTGCCCAGGACCCGTGGAGCCCGTCCTGGGCACTTTGCCACACCGCGGGCCGGAGGAGGGAGCCCCGGATGCCTTGGGAGGTGTTGTCCAGGCATAGCCCATCTGGTCCCCGGCAGAGTACCGCCAGCCCGGGAGGGGTGTCCCGGCATACCCTGCCCCTAGTAATCCGGAGGAAGGCTACCCCGCTTTCTGGGAATCCGTGCGCACCGCAAGGCTCAGGGGACCCTGGGCGCGAACATGCCCGACCTCCTGGAGCCCTGGCTGGGGTCCGGGAGGCAAATGAGCCCTCATCGGGACTTCCAGGGCAGCCCGGCCATCTGGTCGCCCCATTGGAAAGCATTGCGTGCGACCAGATGGCCGAGGGGAGAGGTGCGACCAGATGGCCGGGACCGAAAGGACTGCCATCTGCCCGCCCTGAGCCGAGCCATAGCGGTAGGGCTCCCGCATGCCCTTGCAGGTCTCCGGGGCTCTGCACCAGGGACCCTTGTCCCGGGCAGATGGACACTTGGCAGGCGGCAGGACGGGGGCTCCCAAACCCCAGGCCCTGACCGAAACGCAGTCCCCGGGGCCGGTCCGTGCTTCTCATCCCAGCCAGGCCGGGGAGATCGGGGAGCCTGCCCAGGCACGAGGGACCCCTGTCCCGGGCACACGGACCCTCAGGACGTGCGCTCGTTTTCCACACATTTTTTCCAAAGTTCTGCGTAGTGGCGCTACGCCAACTACGCCCAGCCCTAATCATAAGTGTATCAATTAAAAAAGAGTATCAATTAAAACAGAAAGAGAAGAAAGGGGAAAGAAGAGGAGTTGCCATCACCAACAGGTGTTGCTAACGATAGATGCATGTTGTTGCCCACAACATAAAAAATAACGACGCGCCTAATACTACATGTTGCTAGTGCGCACACTAAAGGGGTGCAAGTGAAACCATATGTACGAGTGAAAAGATATGTGAGATAACGGAAACAAACCTACTTGTCGCATGACTGAATACTAGCGTGTTGTACGATTGCAAAAAAATTAAAGAGCTGAAAGACATAAAGGAATGTAGATAAATAAAAATAACCGGAACATATGACCTTATAACATCACAACTGAAAATCGGAACACCCAGTGTGAATACCTGATAAAGATGCGCTACAGGTCAACAACCTGAAATTAACGGAAATCAAAATCACGTAAGAAACATGAGGTGTTTGAAGAAATGTTAAAGAAAAGCCCGAAAAACATAGCAACTAGAGAACAAATACCTGGTGGTGCGTGTGAACCGACGTAACCATCTGCAACAAGATGCAGAAACATAATAAATACAATGGTTTATAACAAACCTAAACGTGCGTCCAGTAACCTCGAATAGTATCTATATCACTCACCAGAAAAAACAGAGACAGAACCTCGTAGCGGAAATCGTAACTGCACCATGAATACTAGTGAACGCTGACCCCGTATTTAACTGACACGGAAGCCCGCGAAAAATTACAAGAATCACCTGACTCCGAACATGAGAAACTAAGAAAGGGCAACTAAACTAACAGAGCCGCCATCTTGGAAAGATACGATCCAGAGTGATTCCCAACCTTAAGCCCAACACTATGCCTTAAAGAAAGCCTCTAGCAAACAGAACCCCTGATACACAAGCGGAAACCCCTACGGAATAACTATAATGACTAATCCAAAACAAATGTAAAAACAAGAATATCCGATAGACGGATGAGAAAATACTACCCAACTAAAGAAGCAGTGATAACGATAATAGACGGCCTGTCAAAAAACGCAAAACACAACTGATGTGATAAACACCAATAAAAACAAGTGAAAACAAATACAGACAAATACGTACGTGAAGCTAAATAAACATGATGTGCCACAGAGAGTAAGAAATGTGAACAATGAAGTGAATATAGAAAGAAAACATGAAAGAATAATAATCGAATGGTTCACGCTAGCAGAAAGGTCATAAAAATAATCCCAAATAAGTACATGTATTTCTACAATTATAGACATCTGGAAACAAAAATATTATTAGGAAAGTAATACAGTCAAACCTACTAGTCAAGGACGTTTCTGATTGTGCTAACAAGAAACAATGTGTACACTCTATCTAAGATAGATATATGTTAGCTGTAGTAGGTATCTTTACATAACATTAATAAAGGTGACAGCCGGCTTAATACCATGATGCCACTTGGTCTCAACGACAAATTAGATTTGAGCTGTTTTTTGTAAACATTGTTTTATTCATGGAGGAGTTGCTGTCACTACAAATTGATTACCTCTTTGTTTTTGTTTTGTTTTTCACTGATATGTACCATCATTCTGCATATCGTGACTACTGTCACCTTTATTAATGTTATGTAAAGATACCTACTACAGCTAACATATAACTATCTTAGATAGAGTGTACACATTGTTTCTTGTTTTTTGACAGGCCGTCTATTATCGTTATCACTGCTTCTTTAGTTGGGTAGTATTTTCTCATCCGCCTATCGGATATTCTTGTTTTTACATTTGTTTTGGATTAGTCATTATAGTTATTCCGTAGGGGTTTCCGCTTGTGTATAAGGGGTTCTGTAACCGTTTGTTAGGTCAGACAAATTGGTTAAAAGTGATTTGTTTAAACAATAGTATTCACATACACATTTTTCACTTAAACTGCAATGCCTCAGTCCTCAACCTTTGATAAGAAGGGGGGCAAGTTCTTCTCTGGTGATACCCAGTGATTAGTTGTTAGTTCTGCTGAAACAAAACATTTCATGAGTAGTTACAGCTATACATTGGTCGTGCAGGAACACCTGCAGGCCCTTGGGTGCTGGGAGTGTGAGACAAATGCCATTCTGTCAGCGCCATCTGCTGGTTAGACCCAGGACTGACGCTGAAGTAGTTAGACTGAAGAGGTAAAGCACATTATTGATCTAAAAGAAACACCTGCTGGCCAGATGTAGAATTATTGCTGAAGTGAGGGTGGCCACTTAAATGGCACCTTCCACGTCTGTGGCGTCCAATGGCCCCAATAACCGAGTCGATCAGCGGGGTACCACATCTTCTGTTGTGAAACTTTCCAAATAGATTCACACAGTCCTTTTGGTTCGTGGATTTTCGTCATCTGGTCCGTGTTCTACAATCACTGCTGCCACCATGTCTGTGCAGACGTGTGGCTGTGAGCAAACTCTGAGAGGTAGCTGTGCAACCCATCACCAACACAGGCTAGACCTGGAGACGTGTACTGGTATTCAATCCGCTCAGTGTCAGTTATCAGAGCAGAGGCTGATAACTGTGCAAGCTGAGCCATCAGTTTATTTCTATATTTCCACCCTGAAGCAGCTCTCCTGCAAGCTGTGGTTGTGTCTCTTAGAAGAGAAGTATGCAGGATGGGTCACAAAGCATTTGTTCACTCATTGTTTGCGGCATTGTTCATGCTCTTGCTTTCATTTTTGTCCCTGGTTTGTGCTAAAAGCAGCCGGGACTTTTTACTGGAGTCTACTTCTGGAACTTGGTCTTGCTCTTTTCTCCTTCCTGTCCCTCAGGGGTTTGGTGCCTTCTGGATGAACAACAAATGTCTCAAAGACAACACAGACAAGACAGAAGTACTCACCTTCGGGAAAGGCAAGGACACCCTCTGGAACAACGAATGATGTCCTGTGCGTATACTGACCCCTGCGGCCAGAGATGGTAGCGCTGTTAGATGCATTAGCCTCAAAAGGAGAGAGGGGGAAGGAAAGACATGTATTGTGCTCATACGGACCCCTGTTCCCAGAGCAGGGACAGATGCTGCATTAACACAGCCCCGGGGAGAGTGCCTTGAGCTATGCTTACACTGGCTGATGCTGGGCCGTACTGGGACCGAATGAAAGCACACCATGTCCTGTCCTTAAAGTAACATCTGCTGCCTCACTGGGAGGGGGGGGGGGTCTGAGCTGCATAGGGCATTTAAGGGGAGTGAATGTTGTGTTGCTCCCTGCTCTGTGACTGTTGAGTGTGCTAGGTGTGCCTCAGGGGGACTTTCAGCAACAAGAAGTCCTGAAGTAACAGCCCCCCCCCCCAGTGCCCATGAGCACTAAAGACCCCCATTCCACTTAGACTAAGAGTCATCCTACCCAAGCCTTCCTAGAGCGCCTGCCCCTCCGCCCTGGGTGCTGCGGGGGGCTTGTTCATGGCTGCTGGACGCGTGTGCTGCTGCTACCAGAGGCTGCTGGGCTACACCTGTCCCTTCTGGAGCTGAAAAGACCAGGACAGTCCACCTACAGGTCAGCAGGCCACAAGACCTGTGCTGAGGCACGTACAGAGATCTGCATGCTGAGATGGATGGGGAGGCTGGCAGCAGCCACTGTTCAAGTACAAGACGCGTTTTCCATTGGCACCTTTGCGTGGGGGCAGGTTTGAATGATGAAGAATATTACACAGTTCTCAGTTTTGTGCCCTGGTGCACAGTGCACGCCCAAGGACTGACCTACACTCAGTGTGTGTGAGTTCTTGCACGTTTGCACAACCCCGTCTGGGGCTTTGGAGACCAGATATGCAGCGGCAAGAGCATGGCTGAGCTCTGGCCTCGTTCCCACAACATTGAAATAGAGGAAGGACTCTGGGCCTCTGCAGTTCAAACCTCATGACGCTCTGCTCCTGATACTTTGAGGTAAGGATGATATTCTAGCATATATCACAGCACAGCCTTCACGTGCTGGCCCTCCTGGTGCAGAGCAGCAGTGGTGCTGGCCTTCCTGGTGCAGAGCAGCAGTGGTGCTGGCCCTCCTGGTGCAGAGCAGCAGTGCTGGCCCTCCTGGTGCAGAGCAGCAGTGGTGCTGGCCCTCCTGGTGCAGAGCAGCAGTCCAGTGCTGGCCCTCCTGGTGCAGAGCAGCAGTGGTGCTGGCCCTCCTGGTGCAGAGCAGCAGTAGTGCTGGCCCTCCTGGTGCAGAGCAGCAGTAGTGCTGGCCCTCCTGGTGCAGAGCAGCAGTGGTGCTGGCCCTCCTGGTGCAGAGCAGCAGTGGTGCTGGCCCTCCTGGTGCAGAGCAGCAGTGGTGCTGGCCCTCCTGGTGCAGAGCCACAGTGCTGGCCCTCCTGGTGCAGAGCAGCAGTGCTGCTGGCCCTCCTGGTGCAGAGCAGCAGTGGTGCTGGCCCTCCTGGTGCAGAGCAGCAGTGGTGCTGGCCCTCCTGGTGCAGAGCAGCAGTGGTGCTGGCCCTCCTGGTGCAGAGCAGCAGTGCTGGCCCTCCTGGTGCAGAGCAGCAGTCCAGTGCTGGCCCTCCTGGTGCAGAGCAGCAGTCCAGTGCTGGCCCTCCTGTTGCAGAGCAGCAGTGGTGCTGGCCCTCCTGGTGCAGAGCAGCAGTAGTGCTGGCCCTCCTGGTGCAGAGCAGCAGTGCTGGCCCTCCTGGTGCAGAGCAGCAGTGTTGGCCCTCCTGGTGCAGAGCAGCAGTGGTGCTGGCCCTCTTGGTGCAGAGTAGCAGTCCAGTACTGGCCCTCCTGGCGCAGAGCAGCAGTGGTGCTGGCCCTCCTGGTGCAGAGCAGCAGTGGTGCAGAGCAGCAGTGGTGCTGGCCCTCCTGGTGCAGAGCAGCAGTGGTGCTGGCCCTCCTGGTGCAGAGCAGCAGTGGTGCTGGCCCTCCTGGTGCAGAGCAGCAGTGGTGCTGGCCCTCCTGGTGCAGAGCAGCAGTGCTGGCCCTCCTGGTGCAGAGCAGCAGTGGTGCTGGCCCTCCTGGTGCAGAGCAGCAGTGGTGCTGGCCCTCCTGGTGCAGAGCAGCAGTCCAGTGCTGGCCCTCCTGGTGCAGAGCAGCAGTGGTGCTGGCCTTTCTTGTGCAGAGCAGCAGTGGTGCTGGCCCTCCTGGTGCAGAGCAGCAGTCCAGTGCTGGCCCTCCTGGTGCAGAGCAGCAGTCCAGTGCTGGCCCTCCTGGTGCAGAGCAGCAGTGGTGCTGGCCCTCCTGGTGCAGAGCAGCAGTGGTGCTGGCCCTCCTGGTGCAGAGCAGCAGTCCAGTGCTGGCCCTCCTGGTGCAGAGCAGCAGTGGTGCTGACCCTCCTGGTGCAGAGCAGCAGTGGTGCTGGCCCTCCTGGTGCAGAGCCGCAGTGGTGCTGGTCCTCCTGGTGCAGAGCAGCAGTGGTGCTGGCCCTCCTGGTTCAGAGCCGCAGTCCAGTGCTGGCCGTCCTGGTACAGAGCAGCAGTCCAGTGCTGGCCCTCCTGGTGCAGAGCAGCAGTGGTGCTGGCCCTCCTGGTGCAGAGCAGCAGTCCAGTGCTGGCCCTCCTGGTGCAGAGCAGCAGGGGTGCTGGCCCTCCTGGTGCAGAGCAGCAGTGGTGCTGGCCCTCCTGGTGCAGAGCAGCAGTGGTGCTGGCCCTCCTGGTGCAGAGCAGCAGTCCAGTGCTGGCCCTCCTGGTGCAGAGCAGCAGTCCAGTGCCGGCCCTCCTGGTACAGAGCAGCAGGGGTGCTGGCCCTCCTGGTACAGAGCAGCAGTCCAGTGCTGGCCCTCCTGGTGCAGAGCAGCAGTCCAGTGCTGGCCCTCCTGGTACAGAGCAGCAGTGGTGCTGGCCCTCCTGGTGCAGAGCAGCAGTCCAGTGCTGGCCCTCCTGGTGCAGAGCAGCAGTCCAGTGCTGGCCCTCCTGGTACAGAGCAGCAGTGGTGCTGGCCCTCCTGGTGCAGAGCAGCAGTCCAGTGCTGGCCGTCCTGGTGCAGAGCAGCAGTGCTGGCCCTCCTGGTGCAGAGCAGCAGTCCAGTGCTGGCCCTCCTGGTGCAGAGCAGCAGTGGTGCTGGCCCTCCTGGTGCAGAGCAGCAGTCCAGTGCTGGCCCTCCTGGTGCAGAGCAGCAGTCCAGTGCCGGCCCTCCTGGTACAGAGCCGCAGTGGTGCTGGTCCTCCTGGTGCAGAGCAGCAGCGGTGCTGGCCCTCCTGGTGCAGAGCAGCAGTGGTGCTGGCCCTCCTGGTGCAGAGCAGCAGTGGTGCTGGCCCTCCTGGTGCAGAGCAGCAGTGGTGCTGGCCCTCCTGGTGCAGAGCAGCAGTGCTGGCCCTCCTGGTGCAGAGCAGCAGTGGTGCTGGCCCTCCTGGTGCAGAGCAGCAGTCCAGTGCTGGCCCTCCTGGTGCAGAGCAGCAGTGGTGCTGGCCTTTCTTGTGCAGAGCAGCAGTGGTGCTGGCCCTCCTGGTGCAGAGCAGCAGTCCAGTGCTGGCCCTCCTGGTGCAGAGCAGCAGTCCAGTGCTGGCCCTCCTGGTGCAGAGCAGCAGTGGTGCTGGCCCTCCTGGTGCAGAGCAGCAGTGGTGCTGGCCCTCCTGGTGCAGAGCAGCAGTCCAGTGCTGGCCCTCCTGGTGCAGAGCAGCAGTGGTGCTGACCCTCCTGGTGCAGAGCAGCAGTGGTGCTGGCCCTCCTGGTGCAGAGCCGCAGTGGTGCTGGCCCTCCTGGTGCAGAGCAGCAGTGCTGGCCCTCCTGGTGCAGAGCAGCAGTGGTGCTGGCCCTCCTGGTGCAGAGCAGCAGTCCAGTGCTGGCCCTCCTGGTGCAGAGCAGCAGTGGTGCTGACCCTCCTGGTGCAGAGCAGCAGTGGTGCTGGCCCTCCTGGTGCAGAGCAGCAGTGGTGCTGGCCCTCCTGGTGCAGAGCAGCAGTGCTGGCCCTCCTGGTGCAGAGCAGCAGTCCAGTGCTGGCCCTCCTGGTGCAGAGCAGCAGTCCAGTGCTGGCCCTCCTGTTGCAGAGCAGCAGTGGTGCTGGCCCTCCTGGTGCAGAGCAGCAGTAGTGCTGGCCCTCCTGGTGCAGAGCAGCAGTGCTGGCCCTCCTGGTGCAGAGCAGCAGTGTTGGCCCTCCTGGTGCAGAGCAGCAGTGGTGCTGGCCCTCTTGGTGCAGAGCAGCAGTCCAATGCTGGCCCTCCTGGTGCAGAGCAGCAGTCCAGTGCTGGCCCTCCTGGTGCAGAGCAGCTGTCCAGTGCTGGCCCTCCTGGTGCAGAGCAGCAGTGGTGCTGGCCCTCCTGGTGCAGAGCAGCAGTGGTGCTGGCCCTCCTGGTGCATAGCAGCAGTGCTGGCCCTCCTGGTGCAGAGCAGCAGTGGTGCTGGCCCTCCTGGTGCAGAGCAGCAGTGCTGGCCCTCCTGCTGCAGAGCAGCAGTGGTGCTGGCCCTCCTGGTGCAGAGCAGCAGTCCAGTGCTGTCCCGCCTGGTGCAGAGCAGCAGTCCAGTGCTGGCCCTCCTGGTGCAGAGCAGCAGTCCAGTGCTGGCCATCCTGGTGCAGAGCCGCAGTCCAGTGCTGGCCCTCCTGGTGCAGAGCAGCAGGCCAGTGCTGGCCCTCCTGGTGCAGAGCAGCAGTCCAGTGCTGGCCCTCCTGGTGCAGAGCAGCAGTCCAGTACTGGCCTTCCTGGTGCAGAGCAGCAGTGGTGCTGGCCCTCCTGGTGCAGAGCAGCAGTGGTGCAGAGCATCAGTGGTGCTGGCCCTCCTGGTGCAGAGCAGCAGTGGTGCTGGCCCTCCTGGTGCAGAGCAGCAGTGGTGCTGGCCCTCCTGGTGCAGAGCAGCAGTGGTGCTGGCCCTCCTGGTGCAGAGCAGCAGTGGTGCTGGCCCTCCTGGTGCAGAGCAGCAGTCCAGTGCTGGCCCTCCTGGTGCAGAGCAGCAGTGGTGCTGGCCTTTCTTGTGCAGAGCAGCAGTGGTGCTGGCCCTCCTGGTGCAGAGCAGCAGTCCAGTGCTGGCCCTCCTGGTGCAGAGCAGCAGTCCAGTGCTGGCCCTCCTGGTGCAGAGCAGCAGTGGTGCTGGCCCTCCTGGTGCAGAGCAGCAGTGGTGCTGGCCCTGGTGCAGAGCAGCAGTCCAGTGCTGGCCCTCCTGGTGCAGAGCAGCAGTGGTGCTGACCCTCCTGGTGCAGAGCAGCAGTGGTGCTGGCCCTCCTGGTGCAGAGCCACAGTGGTGCTGGTCCTCCTGGTGTAGAGCAGCAGTGGTGCTGGCCCTCCTGGTTCAGAGCCGCAGTCCAGTGCTGGCCGTCCTGGTACAGAGCAGCAGTCCAGTGCTGGCCCTCCTGGTGCAGAGCAGCAGTGGTGCTGGCCCTCCTGGTGCAGAGCAGCAGTCCAGTGCTGGCCCTCGTGGTGCAGAGCAGCAGTGGTGCTGGCCTTTCTTGTGCAGAGCAGCAGTGGTGCTGGCCCTCATGGTGCAGAGCAGCAGTCCAGTGCTGGCCCTCCTGGTGCAGAGCAGCAGTCCAGTGCTGGCCCTCCTGGTGCAGAGCAGCAGTGGTGCTGGCCCTCCTGGTGCAGAGCAGCAGTGGTGCTGGCCCTCCTGGTGCAGAGCAGCAGTCCAGTGCTGGCCCTCCTGGTGCAGAGCAGCAGTGGTGCTGACCCTCCTGGTGCAGAGCAGCAGTGGTGCTGGCCCTCCTGGTGCAGAGCCGCAGTGGTGCTGGCCCTCCTGGTGCAGAGCAGCAGTACTGGCCCTCCTGGTGCAGAGCAGCAGTGGTGCTGGCCCTCCTGGTGCAGAGCAGCAGTCCAGTGCTGGCCCTCCTGGTGCAGAGCAGCAGTGGTGCTGACCCTCCTGGTGCAGAGCAGCAGTGGTGCTGGCCCTCCTGGTGCAGAGCAGCAGTGGTGCTGGCCCTCCTGGTGCAGAGCAGCAGTGCTGGCCCTCCTGGTGCAGAGCAGCAGTCCAGTGCTGGCCCTCCTGGTGCAGAGCAGCAGTCCAGTGCTGGCCCTCCTGTTGCAGAGCAGCAGTGGTGCTGGCCCTCCTGGTGCAGAGCAGCAGTAGTGCTGGCCCTCCTGGTGCAGAGCAGCAGTGCTGGCCCTCCTGGTGCAGAGCAGCAGTGTTGGCCCTCCTGGTGCAGAGCAGCAGTGGTGCTGGCCCTCTTGGTGCAGAGCAGCAGTCCAATGCTGGCCCTCCTGGTGCAGAGCAGCAGTCCAGTGCTGGCCCTCCTGGTGCAGAGCAGCTGTCCAGTGCTGGCCCTCCTGGTGCAGAGCAGCAGTGGTGCTGGCCCTCCTGGTGCAGAGCAGCAGTGGTGCTGGCCCTCCTGGTGCATAGCAGCAGTGCTGGCCCTCCTGGTGCAGAGCAGCAGTGCTGGCCCTCCTGCTGCAGAGCAGCAGTGGTGCTGGCCCTCCTGGTGCAGAGCAGCAGTCCAGTGCTGGCCCGCCTGGTGCAGAGCAGCAGTCCAGTGCTGGCCCTCCTGGTGCAGAGCAGCAGTCCAGTGCTGGCCATCCTGGTGCAGAGCCGCAGTCCAGTGCTGGCCCTCCTGGTGCAGAGCAGCAGTCCAGTGCTGGCCCTCCTGGTGCAGAGCAGCAGTCCAGTGCTGGCCCTCCTGGTGCAGAGCAGCAGTCCAGTACTGGCCTTCCTGGTGCAGAGCAGCAGTGGTGCTGGCCCTCCTGGTGCAGAGCAGCAGTGGTGCAGAGCAGCAGTGGTGCTGGCCCTCCTGGTGCAGAGCAGCAGTGGTGCTGGCCCTCCTGGTGCAGAGCAGCAGTGGTGCTGGCCCTCCTGGTGCAGAGCAGCAGTGCTGGCCCTCCTGGTGCAGAGCAGCAGTGGTGCTGGCCCTCCTGGTGCAGAGCAGCAGTGGTGCTGGCCCTCCTGGTGCAGAGCAGCAGTCCAGTGCTGGCCCTCCTGGTGCAGAGCAGCAGTGGTGCTGGCCTTTCTTGTGCAGAGCAGCAGTGGTGCTGGCCCTCCTGGTGCAGAGCAGCAGTCCAGTGCTGGCCCTCCTGGTGCAGAGCAGCAGTCCAGTGCTGGCCCTCCTGGTGCAGAGCAGCAGTCCAGTGCTGGCCCTCCTGGTGCAGAGCAGCAGTGGTGCTGGCCCTCCTGGTGCAGAGCAGCAGTGGTGCTGGCCCTGGTGCAGAGCAGCAGTCCAGTGCTGGCCCTCCTGGTGCAGAGCAGCAGTGGTGCTGACCCTCCTGGTGCAGAGCAGCAGTGGTGCTGGCCCTCCTGGTGCAGAGCCACAGTGGTGCTGGTCCTCCTGGTGTAGAGCAGCAGTGGTGCTGGCCCTCCTGGTTCAGAGCCGCAGTCCAGTGCTGGCCGTCCTGGTACAGAGCAGCAGTCCAGTGCTGGCCCTCCTGGTGCAGAGCAGCAGTGGTGCTGGCCCTCCTGGTGCAGAGCAGCAGTCCAGTGCTGGCCCTCCTGGTTGAGAGCAGCAGGGGTGCTGGCCCTCCTGGTGCAGAGCAGCAGTGGTGCTGGCCCTCCTGGTGCAGAGCAGCAGTGGTGCTGGCCCTCCTGGTGCAGAGCAGCAGTCCAGTGCTGGCCCTCCTGGTGCAGAGCAGCAGTCCAGTGCCGGCCCTCCTGGTACAGAGCAGCAGGGGTGCTGGCCCTCCTGGTACAGAGCAGCAGTCCAGTGCTGGCCCTCCTGGTGCAGAGCAGCAGTCCAGTGCTGGCCCTCCTGGTACAGAGCAGCAGTGGTGCTGGCCCTCCTGGTGCAGAGCAGCAGTCCAGTGCTGGCCCTCCTGGTGCAGAGCAGCAGTCCAGTGCTGGCCCTCCTGGTACAGAGCAGCAGTGGTGCTGACCCTCCTGGTGCAGAGCAGCAGTCCAGTGCTGGCCGTCCTGGTGCAGAGCAGCAGTGCTTGCCCTCCTGGTGCAGAGCAGCAGTCCAGTGCTGGCCCTCCTGGTGCAGAGCAGCAGTGGTGCTGGCCCTCCTGGTGCAGAGCAGCAGTCCAGTGCTGGCCCTCCTGGTGCAGAGCAGCAGTCCAGTGCCGGCCCTCCTGGTACAGAGCCACAGTGGTGCTGGTCCTCCTGGTGCAGAGCAGCAGCGGTGCTGGCCCTCCTGGTGCAGAGCAGCAGTGGTGCTGGCCCTCCTGGTGCAGAGCAGCAGTGGTGCTGGCCCTCCTGGTGCAGAGCAGCAGTGGTGCTGGCCCTCCTGGTGCAGAGCAGCAGTGCTGGCCCTCCTGGTGCAGAGCAGCAGTGGTGCTGGCCCTCCTGGTGCAGAGCAGCAGTGGTGCTGGCCCTCCTGGTGCAGAGCAGCAGTCCAGTGCTGGCCCTCCTGGTGCAGAGCAGCAGTGGTGCTGGCCTTTCTTGTGCAGAGCAGCAGTGGTGCTGGCCCTCCTGGTGCAGAGCAGCAGTCCAGTGCTGGCCCTCCTGGTGCAGAGCAGCAGTCCAGTGCTGGCCCTCCTGGTGCAGAGCAGCAGTGGTGCTGGCCCTCCTGGTGCAGAGCAGCAGTGGTGCTGGCCCTCCTGGTGCAGAGCAGCAGTCCAGTGCTGGCCCTCCTGGTGCAGAGCAGCAGTGGTGCTGACCCTCCTGGTGCAGAGCAGCAGTGGTGCTGGCCCTCCTGGTGCAGAGCCGCAGTGGTGCTGGTCCTCCTGGTGCAGAGCAGCAGTGGTGCTGGCCCTCCTGGTGCAGAGCCGCAGTCCAGTGCTGGCCGTCCTGGTACAGAGCAGCAGTCCAGTGCTGGCCCTCCTGGTGCAGAGCAGCAGTGGTGCTGGCCCTCCTGGTGCAGAGCAGCAGTCCAGTGCTGGCCCTCCTGGTGCAGAGCAGCAGTGGTGCTGGCCCTCCTGGTGCAGAGCAGCAGTGGTGCTGGCCCTCCTGGTGCAGAGC
Organism: Calotriton arnoldi; assembly: GCA_963921515.1. Lineage (NCBI taxonomy): Eukaryota > Metazoa > Chordata > Amphibia > Caudata > Salamandridae > Calotriton > Calotriton arnoldi. Next base: position 752,197 of record CAWUFW010000223.1, on the reverse strand, counting down.
AGCAGTCCAGTGCTGGCCCTCCTGGTGCAGAGCAGCAGTCCAGTGCCGGCCCTCCTGGTACAGAGCAGCAGGGGTGCTGGCCCTCCTGGTACAGAGCAGCAGTCCAGTGCTGGCCCTCCTGGTGCAGAACAGCAGTCCAGTGCTGGCCCTCCTGGTACAGAGCAGCAGTGGTGCTGGCCCTCCTGGTGCAGAGCAGCAGTCCAGTGCTGGCCCTCCTGGTGCAGAGCAGCAGTCCAGTGCTGGCCCTCCTGGTACAGAGCAGCAGTGGTGCTGGTCCTCCTGGTGCAGAGCAGCAGTCCAGTGCTGGCCCTCCTGCTGCAGAGCAGCAGTGCTGGCCCTCCTGGTGCAGAGCAGCAGTCCAGTGCTGGCCCTCCTGGTGCAGAGCAGCAGTGGTGCTGGCCCTCCTGGTGCAGAGCAGCAGTCCAGTGCAGGCCCTCCTGGTGCATAGCAGCAGTCCAGTGCTGGCCCTCCTGGTGCATAGCAGCAGTCCAGTGCTGGCCCTCCTGGTGCAGAGCAGCAGTGGTGCTGCCCTCCTGGTGCAGAGCAGCAGTGGTGCTGGCCCTCCTGGTGCAGAGCAGCAGTGCTGGCCCTCCTGGTGCAGAGCAGCAGTCCAGTGCTGGCCCTCCTGGTGCAGAGCAGCAGTCCAGTGCTGGCCCTCCTGGTGCAGAGCAGCAGTCCAGTGCTGGCCCTCCTGGTGCAGTACAGCAGTGGTTCTGGCCCTCCTGGTGCAGAGCAGCAGTAGTGCTGGCCCTCCTGGTGCAGAGCAACAGTGGTGCTGGCCCTCCTGGTGCAGAGCAGCAGTGCTGGCCCTCCTGGTGCAGAGCAGCAGTGCTGGCCCTTCTGGTGCAGAGCAGCAGTGGTGCTGGCCCTCTTGGTGCAGAGCAGCAGTCCAATGCTGGCCCTCCTGGTGCAGAGCAGCAGTCCAGTGCTGGCCCTCCTGGTGCAGAGCAGCAGTCCAGTGCTGGCCCTCCTGGTGCAGAGCAGCAGTCCAGTGCTGGCCCTCCTGGTGCAGAGCGGCAGTCCAGTGCTGGCCCTCCTGGTGCAGAGCAGCAGTGGTGCTGGCCCTCCTGGTGCCGAGCAGCAGTGCTGGCCCTCCTGGTGCAGAGCAGCAGTGGTGCTGGCCCTCCTGGTGCAGAACAGCAGTGCTGGCCCTCCTGGTGCAGAGCAGCAGTGGTGCTGGCCCTCCTGGTGCAGAGCAGCAGTCCAGTGCTGGCCCTCCTGGTGCAGAGCAGCAGTCCAGTGCTGGCCCTCCTGGTGCAGAGCAGCAGTCCAGTGCTGGCCATCCTGGTGCAGAGCAGCAGTCCAGTGCTGGCCCTCCTGGTGCAGAGCAGCAGTCCAGTGCTGGCCCTCCTGGTGCAGAGCAGCAGTCCAGTGCTGGCCCTCCTGGTGCAGAGCAGCAGTCCAGTGCTGGCCCTCCTGGTGCAGAGCAGCAGTCCAGTGCTGGCCCTCCTGGTTCAGAGCAGCAGTGGTGCTGGCCCTCCTGGTGCAGAGCAGCAGTGGTGCTGGCCCTCCTGGTGCAGAGCAGCAGTGGTGGCCCTCCTACCCAGAATCACAGGGTGTTGAGCGTCATTGCCGAGAGTCGAACCCAGTTCCCCAGCTTCAAGGTCGACTGCTCTAGCCGTAAAGCTACATCCTCTCCCCAGCCTACTTCCATCCACGTCGAAGAACGGAACTGGTTGTGGACGCTAGCCCAGTGGGGCTTGGAGCCGTCCTCCTACAGGAAGATGCCCAGGGGGACTATGTCCCAGTAGCCTATGCAAGTTGGGCGTTGTCACCAACGGAGACCCACTACTCACAGATAGAACGCGAGACTCTGGCCATCAGGTGGGCGTGCCAACATTTCCACCTTTACCTCTGCGGCCACCAATTCCTGGTAGTGACGGATCACAAACCGCTCCTGCCCCTGTTCAACGGATTGTCCCGCCTGGCGCCCCGAGGATAGAGATGTGGGCCATGCAGCTCCAAGCATACTCGTTCCAACTGGTCTACCGACCTGGGGCCAATAACCCCTCCAATTTCCTGACACGCCACCCGTCACTAAGCGAACCTAGCGGGCTAAAGCTGTACGAAGAGCGCACAGAAGGTTTTGTGAACAAGGTTGAGACCAATGCTTTCCCAGTAGCCGTCACTCGAGAGGACATAGGAAAAGCCACAGACGCCGAAGATACCCTTATAAAGGTGAAAGCAACCATGGCTTGAGGGCAATGGCACCGGTTCCTCAACGAGTCGGGTCCAAGGTGGCAGATGAACAGAACATGCGTCGCCAACTCTGGAGCGTATGACACGAACTGAGCATGAGCAGATCCGGCCTGGTCTTGCGGGGGCAGAGAGTCGTCATCCCGAAAAGCCTCCAAAGTCGGATGGTCACACTCACCCACCAAGGTCATCAAGGAGCAGCGAAGACTAAAGCGAGGCTCTGCGCAAAAGTTTGGTTTCCCGGAATGGACAAATAGGTAGATGAAGAACTCCGACGCTGCCTTCCGTGCACCATCACCAGCAAAGACCATGCCCCCGCTCCTGTGCTGACCGAAGAACTGTGCCTTACTCCATGGGCAATAGTCAGCGTTGATTTCGGCAGTTTTCCTGACGGGCAAAACACTCTGGTGATCATGGATTCATTCTACAAGTTCCCGTAGTTGAATTGGTGCCCTCCACTGCGTTCATCCATGTACAGCCCGCACTGGAGAAGACCTTCGCACTGTTTGGCCTGCCAGAGGAAGTCAAGTTTGACAATGGGCCCCCTTTCCAAGGGCAAGAATTTCAAGACTTCCTGGCGCAGAAAGCAGTTAGGCACTGTAGGATCACCCCCCAATGGCCACAAGTCAACGTGGAAGTAGAAAGGTTTATGAGAACACTGAATCGAGCCCTCAGGATTGGTGTGGACCAGCACCAAGATGCTGAAGTGTGACTTCATCAATTTCTGCAGGCGTTCCCGCAGACTCCTCATTCCACCACGGGATGCGCTCTTGCATCCTTACTGTTCAGAAGACCACCGTGGGACGCCATCCCCGAAGACGCTGAGTGGGTGCCGCCATGCCTAGATGTGGAGAAGGCGCAGCAGAAGCGGCAGGCAACCAATGAGAAGGCCACCAAAGGTCAGCGCGCGAAGACCCCAACTCTACAAGTGAGGGCCCGAGTAGTGATCCAAGATTGTCACCCGGGGTGGAAGTTCCGCACCCCCTACAAGCCAGAGGTGTGGACGGTCGTACAGGTCAACGGAACCATGATAACAGCCCGGCGCGGCCTACACAATTGTGAGGAATGTGTCGTGGTTCAAGGAGATACCATCCGACACTGCCCCTACGAGCACCCACAGAGGCGAAGGGAGTGGTCCGGAAGACGAAGAATGCCTTTCAGACACGGCAGATGGCGGGAGCATGCCATTCATTTCCCAGCCCGCTGGAGTGATGACACCAGAAGTGCCTGGTGACCTCTCCCGAGAGTCTCCGTCGATGCTCTCCAGAGATGCCGCTGGCGGAAATCAAAATGGTGAACGTGAGTGCAACGCAATGCCCAGAAGTCAGCGGTACTAGTTATGTCCCAACCCAGCGCCTAGCCAAAGACTGAGAGACTTTGTGTTGATGATTCTGAGTATTTTGTTTGTTTATGTTTTCTTGCTCAAAGGAGGGGAGGGATGTAGAGAGCCGCCCGGCCTCGCCCCTCAAAATGTATCTATCTGCACCCCTCGTGGCCAGGCTCAGCCAGAGGGTATAAATAAAGGGGCTAGGGCCGCACGTGACCACTAGCCGAACAGTGAGCAAGTGTGTCGGCCTCCGCCATTGACCCCAGCGCGGCCAGGCCTGTACAGCTACTAGGCCTTGCTCATTACAACACACACATGCCTGTAATAAATATCATGTGCGCACACACAAGCAATTCACTCACACAACCAGCAGGATGATGACTGAGCCAACACATTACACCATAGAAGATGCAGTCCTGGTTCACTTCTAGGGAACCCAAACAATGATGTGTAAACAGACAAGCGAGGTGTGGAACCTCGTGTCCCAGGACATGCAGTCACCTGGACACACCGCTCACCTATGATGCAATCTTCTTGTGCCGATCCCGGCTGCACCCATTTACACCCAGGCAGCCCTGCGTCACCGGCCCGTGTGCCCCTCGGAGGGCCTATCCTTCCTGCAACCCTGTGTCATCTGCCCTGCCCACCCTCACCCTCTGCTCTCCAGGGCCTGTCCTTCCTGCAGCCCTGCGTCCCTGTCCACCCTCACCATCTGCTCTCCAGGGCCTGTCCTTCCTGCAGCCCTGCCTACCCTCACCCTCTGCTCTCCAGGGCCTGTCCTTCCTGCAGCCCTGCCCATCTAACCCTCTGCTCTCCAGGGCCTGTCCTTCCTGCAGCCCTGCCCACCCTTACCCTCTGCGCTCCAGGGCCTTTCCTTCCTGCAGCCCTGCCCAACCTCACCCTCTGCTCTCCAGGGCCTGTCCTTCCTGCAGCCCTGCCCACCATCACCCTCTACTCTCCAGGGCCTGTCCTTCCTGCACCCCTGTGTCCCTGCCCACCCTCACCTCTCCAGGGCCTTTCCTTCCTGCAGCCCTGCGCGCCTGCCCACCCTCACCCTCTGCTCTCCAGGGCCTGTCCTTCCTGCAGCCCTGCCCATCTAACCCTCTGCTCTCCAGGGCCTGTCCTTCCTGCAGCCCTGCCCACCCTTACCCTCTGCGCTCCAGGGCCTTTCCTTCCTGCAGCCCTGCCCAACCTCACCCTCTGCTCTCCAGGGCCTGTCCTTCCTGCAGCCCTGCCCACCATCACCCTCTGCTCTCCAGGGCCTGTCCTTCCTGCACCCCTGTGTCCCTGCCCACCCTCACCTCTCCAGGGCTTTTCCTTCCTGCAGCCCTGCGCGCCTGCCCACCCTCACCCTCTGCTCTCCAGGGCCTGTCCTTCCTGCAGCCCTGCCCACCCACACCTCTCCAGGGCCTTTCCTTCCTGCAGCCCTGCGCGCCTGCCCACCCTCACCCTCTGCTCTCCAGAGCCTGTCTGTAGGAGAGTAGGATCTGCTTCACATGGGTACCCCCACTTTTTGCTGATGCTTCACTGTTTTTCGACTTTAGTCTGGCTGGGGCCCTGCTAATCAGAACCCCAGCCTAGCTGCTTCCTCTCTAAAATGGTTTCCCTGTGCCTTAGGCACATCTCTGATTGGAATCTGGAGTGCCCTTATAAGTCCTAGTATATGGTATACTATGTACCCAGGGCATAGGTACCTCAGAGACCTACCAGGGGCTGCAGCATGTATTGTGCCACCCCTGGAAGGCCATCCAAAATGACACCACAGGTCTGCTACTGCAGCCTGGGTAAGGTGGTGCATGCACCCCTTACTGTGATATAGGTTACCTATATCACTACATATATACACACATATAAACCTATAAGTCACTCCTATGGCAGGCCTTATCAATCCTGAAGGCAGAGTGCTTGGTTCTTATGTGAGAGGGTGCCCCTGCATGAGCAGAGCCCCTCTGCAGCGTTCGGAGACCCTTCTCTGATGCTGTTTGTAGTGCAGCCTGACCATATACTCTTAAGTGCATTATATCCTCGCGGTACAATGCTAACTTTGGACTGGCTGCGCCAAAACATGTCGTGTTTGGTGTCAAACATCTTGGAATACTACCCCACCACCAGTTCTGGCGGCGGGGGTAGTATTCCACCCTTCTAGAGGGAGAGACATGTACACACCGGCCTACCCGGTAACTTCTTTCCAGAGCCCTGGCATCACAAAATGGATGCCACTGCCACAGACACGGGTCTGGCCTCCTGCTGCTGACTGAAACTCCGGCAGGGGAGGCCTGGACAATAGGTTTCCTGTCCAAGGGAGGTGTAACCACCTCCCCAGACAGAATGATGTGTATTGGGGCTGGGCGGGAGCACTCTCTGGTGCTTTGAAATCCTGCACTGGGGGCACATTTGGTGTCCCTGTGCATACCCCAGTTCAAACCGGTTCAGGGGCTTCCAGCCCCTGCTCTGGCGCGAAACTGGACAAAGGGAAATGGGTGTAACCACCCCTCTGCCCTGACCCTCCCATAGGTGGGTCCCCAGAGTATGTCCAACCCCCTAACTTGGTATAAGTATGGGACCCCAGTCCTTAGGACTTTAGATTTACCTGGACGAAACTCTGATACAGAATCCTGGACCTTCGACGCTCTACTTTAAGATTAGAGGACTGAAGAATCTCCCTTGGGGTCAAGGAGTGACTCCCCTGCTTGGCAGGCACCTAAGAAGCAATTGTCCGGTCTGCATCGCTGAAGCTCCCGCCGGACGCCGAAGTCTTTGCATCGCCAGAGGTGGATTTCCAGACTTCCCCGAGGCTGCCCTGAGTCCCCAGCAAAGCTGAGGCCCGTAGCTGTCGTGGGTAACGTGGAACCGTGACCCCTGGACACCGAGTACTTTTGCAAGTGCATCCTCTTCTGGGTCTCCCACGAAGTTGTGCTTTGGGCTCCGAGTAGCCCCCGCCTCCAGCACCGACTGCACCGAAGATCACTGGCCTCCACTCCACAAGTGTCCTGTGAGCCAGCTCCAAGTACGTCCACTCGAGGCTCCTTCGCGGTCGCTAGTCCGTTGGCTAGTGGGCCCTCCCGAAGGCAACTCTTCTTCTGATTGTGCTTCCCTGGTAGCTCCCGACGTGCCCTTACTTACCCTCTCTGGGTGAGTCCCTCAGACCTTGCTGGTCTGTACCACCGTCCTTTTTCTATTTCCACGAGACTTGCCGTTGCCAAGGCTTATTGGGTCCAATCCGGTCGCCTACACCCCTGCAATCGACAGACGTTGTGGGACAGCTCGAATCCAGCTCCTGGTCGTCGTCGACGCCTCCTGGACCTCGTGGCTGAAGAGTCAAGACGACCGTCAACCTACCTGAAGCACCCGACCTCGGTGGGCATCTGCTCATCGTCTTCCTGGTCACTGGCTAGTGACCCAGACTCTGTCCCCTCTGCTTTCAGGTTCTTCAGATCTTCGATCCACCTTTGGATCCACCCGAACACTTTCGACTTGGTCGCCAGCAGCACTTTGCAGCAGATCGCCATGGAAAACGACGACGAAACCCGACCCCGAAAGACACCTATGCACCCGGCTTCCCTGGGTGAGGTAACTCGAGTACTCCGGTGCTCCCGTGGGTATAGACTCTAGAACGACCTAGTTCTAAAAGGGTTTGCTCCAAGTCCTCCTCTAAGTGTCCTTATTCTTTAAAACTCCAACCGCGACATTCCCCATAGAAGTCAACGGCGGCTCGCGGCTGTGTTCTCACACTGCACGCGTCCCCCGTGGGTCCCCTGTGTCACTACCTTGGGTGGTTCCTTGAGGGCCAAGCACTTCTACAGGCTCTAGGCCTTGTGTCTAGCTCAGTCGTGGTTCTTATACCACTTTATTGGTATATGGTTTGGTACGCCCCTCGGGCTCAAACGTGTATTTGTGCTATTACTGTTGATAACTGACTTGTAACTTATGTACTTTCGAACTCTAGCCTCATAAAGAGACTAGAGGGGTGTGTTTAAGACTAAATACATATATTTTAAATATATACCTGGTGTGGTCCTCTTTCATTTGGTCACTCAAGAGATTATAGACTGGTAAAACAAGCTGCTTTACATTCCTTCAAGACTTAGCCTGAAGGCTGCTCTCCATAGCTACCACTAGGATAGCTTTCAATAAAGGTTGTCTTTAACCTATCTCCAATAAGGGGTTGTTTGGACTGGTGCAAGGTGCCCACTATAATTAGTGGACAGCCTATACCAGGCCAACTTCTCACACTGTCCTTCCTGCAGCCGTGCCCACCCTCACCCTCACCTCTCCAGGGCCTTTCCTTCCTGCAGCCCTGCGCGCCTGCCCACCCTCACCCTCTGCTCTCCAGAACCTGTCCTTCCTGCAGCCCTGCGTCCCTGCCCACCATCACCCTTTGCTCTCCAGAGCCTGTCCTTCCTGCAGCCCTGCGTCCCTGCCCACCATCACCCTTTGCTCTCCAGGGCCTGTACTTCCTGCAGCCCTGCCCACCCCGATCCTCTGCTCTCCAGGGCCTGTCCTTCCTGCAGCCCTGCCCACCCTCACCCTCTGCTCTCCAGGGCCTGTCCTTCCTGCAGCCCTGCCCAACTTCACCCTCTGCCCTCCAGGGCCTGTCCTTCCTGCAGCCCTGCCCACCATCACCCTTTGCTCTCCAGGGCCTGTCCTTCCTGCAGCCCTGCCTACCCTCACCCTCTGCTCTCCAGGGCCTGTCCTTCCTGCAGCCCTGCCCACCCTTACCCTCTGCTCTCCAGGGCCTTTCCTTCCTGCAGCCCTGCCCACCCTCACCCTCTGCTCTCCAGGGCCTGTCCTTCCTGCAGCCCTGCCCACCATCACCCTCTGCTCTCCAGGGCCTGTCCTTCCTGCAGCCCTGTGTCCCTGCCCACCCTCACCTCTCCAGGGCCTTTCCTTCCTGCAGCCCTGCGCGCCTGCCCACCCTCACCCTCTGCTCTCCAGGGCCTGTCCTTCCTGCAGCCCTACCCACCCTCACCCTCTGCTCTTCAGGGCCTGTCCTTCCTGCAGCCCTGCCCACCCTCACCCTCTGCCCTCCAGGGCCTGTCCTTCCTGCAGCCCTGCCCATCTCACCCTCACCTCTCCAGGGCCTGTCCTTCCTGCAGCCCTGCCTACCCTCACCCTCTGCTCTCCAGGGCCTGTCCTTCCTGCAGCCCTGCCCACCCTTACCCTCTGCTCTCCAGGGCCTTTCCTTCCTGCAGCCCTGCCCACCCTCACCCTCTGCTCTCCAGGGCCTGTCCTTCCTGCAGCCCTGCCCACCATCACCCTCTGCTCTCCAGGGCCTGTCCTTCCTGCAGCCCTGCTCACCCTCTCCTCTCCAGGGCCTGTCCTTCCTGCAGCCCTACCCTCCCTCACCCTCTGCTCTCCAGGGCCTGTCCTTCTTGCAGCCCTGCAGGGAGGAAGGGGGGGGGGGAGCTGACGTAGGACAGGCTGCGGCAGCAGCTCAGCCACACCCTCGCTTCCGGTAAATGTTGCTACTCTCAGTTTGCGTCAGCACACTTCCGGTGTTTATTTCAGCATCCGCAGGCCTGGTTGTTTAACCCCTTGCCATCAAACAATGTCCTGATTGTAAACCCCTCTGCTCGCACCCTGACTCTGAGAGTTAAGAGTTGGGTAACTTCGAAGAACAGTGCAAACCCCTAGCCCAGCCAATCATGCGCCTGAGATAACGATAAAAGACACAGAGAGGTTCACGTGTGGTGTTAGCACAGGCCTCAACCCTGTACACGTTTACTACAGGATTCAGAAATCAGTACGTTTTCGAATGAGTGTGCTGATAGTCAATAAATGGAACGTTAGACTCCTGAAATCACTGAACTACCACCACAACTCAGTACAGCCGGAAAGCCGGCGTTAACACACGTTGCGCACTCAGCCAAGACCACCCGCCTGCCCTTTCGCGCAAACACTTCTCTGTTCCGCACATTAGCACTGAGCAGGTTGGATAAGTGCAACCCCTTCCTCGAGGGGCTCCCTGTTACCCCCTCTACCAAAACAGGGCGCAGTAGAAGATGCTGGCGCTGGCGGTCTCAGCCATCCCTTGAGCGGAGAAGCCTCTGTTTAATGCACGAGTTGTGCAGGTTGAGCTGGTCCAACCACTTCCTCAAGGGACCCCCTGCTACTCATGCTTACCATACAGCAAAGTCAAAAAACTTTGGCACCCCCATGGTCTTGAACCCACCTAGACCATCGTCACCCTCACTGTACTGCCATCAGGGTGATACGGTGACTGCTGAAACCAGGGCGCGGTGTAAGAAACCCACCTTGTCCTCTCAGCCATCCGTTGAGGGAGCCGGCCTCTCTTCTGCATGCTCGTAATGAGCAGGTTGGACTAGAACTCAAGCGGCTGTCGCAACTCATGCTTGCGCATGCCAGAGTAATACACATTAGGCACCGCAAGCTCTTGAGCCCACCTACGTCATCCACCTCAATCTACTGCCATCTGGTCGATATGGTGACTGCCAAAACCAGGGCGCGGTGTAAGAAGTCCATCTTGGTCCTCTCAGCCATCCATCGCGGCTACGGGCCAGGGTTCATTCACTAGTTGAACCCAGGCACATGTGGACCCTTTCAAAAACTAGACCCTTGAGTTGAGGGAGTTCCTCCACAATTTACACTTTAAGACCACTTCCCTCCTCATCAAGTCCAAGCGCATCCTTAATTCACACTCTAATTTCTAGAAATATGTAAGTTATGAAATCAATAAACTGTAACCAAAGGGGCAGGAATGCCAATAAAACACACAGCGCCCAATTTTGGTTATACAACTGTATTTCAGTGCAGAAATAATGATTTATAGCATGTATCAGTGTATGAATGAAACTTTTTAAGACCAGCATCGGAGAGCAACCAGCATCTAAAGGCAGGTGCAGATCTCATGAGGAGTCCCCGTAAAGCCAATGAAAGCTGCTGATCAAACCATCAGCAGCACAGAGACTGCACCAGGTCACATCATTGGCTGGTGACAACCATCAGCAGCACGGAGACTGCACCAGGTCACATCATTGGCTGGCAACAACCATCAGCAGCACGGAGACTGCACCAGGTCACATCATTGGCTGGTGACAAGCATCAGCGTGGACGCTGCATCAGGTCACATCATTGGCTGGTGATAACCATCAGCAGCACGGAGACTGCACCAGGTCACATCATTGGCTGGTGACAACCATCAGCGAGGACGCTGCATCAGGTCACATCATTGGCTGGTGACAACCATCAGCGCGGAGGCTGCATCAGGTCACATCACTGACCCACCAGCTTGTGCCAGGTATAATTGTGGCACCTACAGGCACCCAGTTCAGAATACTTACTGGATCTGCAAAAGATCAAAAGAGGACTGGACCTGCTGTCTGTAACCTGAGACGAGCCCTGAGGGACTAGACCTGCTCCCTCTTGTACCAAGGACAAAAAAGTGGACTCCAAGGGTCAGTTGGCTTACCTCCTCTGTGTCTTCAGGGAGACAGCAAGCTGCTTTCCTGGAAGTACCAAGCAAACCAGTGGCAACTGGGCATGGACTGGACCCTGTAGTTGGACTCCTCCTCACACCCTGTGGGTCTCCAATTGCCTCCCCTTCGGTCCTGGGGCTCTCGAGGTGCACTCTTGTGGTTGGTTGAGACTTAAAAGACTCAAGGCCTGATTTAGATCTTGATGGTAATTGTCCGGCTGTTGCTTTTCCGTTAGATTACCCATCCACCTACTAGTTGGTCCGCCCGCTCTATTTAGATGCTGGCGGGTCCATGGACGAAAGACCAACAGAGTGCCGCTGACTCCATCAGATTTGTTCAACCGCGTCGACGGCGCCATAGGCAAAAGCGGCTGGCGGAGGGAGTACAGACAGTCTATTCGCAGGGCCAATCACGATGTTCCTTCCCCTCAACACAACTGCGACTGGGAAACCTCCACACCTGATTTGGTGGAATCGAGGGAATGAGGTAGGAATGTACATTTTTTCCCATTTTCAACTCCCCTTTCTGTCTTGAACGCCATTGTCCAGGTCCTTCTTCTGCCACTCCTTCCTGACCACAACGCAAATCAACTCCGTTGTTGCTGGGATCTAAAGTAAGCTTCTTGTTCACTAGTTTTAATATGAATCCTGCGTTAGCAAATGCTTTGGCCTCATGTATCTTTAAATTGACAGTAGCTAAGAGTGGGCGTCCCTGCCAGTCTTTGAACAGTGGCTAAGAGCAGTCTGCACTGCTTGTCTATGGGAGTAGCTAAGAACAGTCTGTCCTGTGAGTCTGTGCGGAGTAGCTAAGAGCGGTCTGCACTGCGAGTCTGTGTGGAGTAGCTAAGAACAGTCTGTCCTGTGAGTCTGTGCGGAGTAGCTAAGAGCGGTCTGCACTGCGAGGCTTTGAACAGTAGCTAAGAGCAGTCTGCACTGCATGTCTATGGGAGTAGCTAAGAACAGTCTGTCCTGTGAGTCTGTGCGGAGTAGCTAAGAGCGGTCTGCACTGCGAGTCTGTCCAGAGTAGCTATGAGTGGTCTGCCCTGCGAGTCATTGGGAGTAGCTAAGAGTGGTCTGCCCTGCATGTCGGTGCAGAGTAGCTAAGAGCGGTCTGCCCTGCTTGTGTGTGTGGAATAGCTAAGAGCGGTCTGTACTTCAAGTCTGTGCAGAGTAGCTGAGAGCGGCCTGCACTGCGAGTCTGTGCGGAGTAGCTAAGAGCAGTCTGCCTTGGGAATCTGGGCAGAGTAGCCAAGAGCGGTCTGCACTCCTCGTCTGTGCGGTGTAGCTAAGAGCGGTCTGCCCTGGGCGTCTCTGCGGATTAGCCAAGCGTGGTCTACACTCCTCGTCTGTGCGGAGTACTAAGAGTGGTCTGCCCGGCTCATCTGTGCGGAGTACCTAAGAGCGGTCTGCACTGCTTGTCTGTGCGGAGTAGCTAAGAGCGGTCTGCCCTGCTCGTCTGTGCGGAGTAGCTCAGAGCGGTCTGCCCTGCTCGTCTGTGCGGAGTAGCTAAGAGCGGTCTGCCTGGCTAGTCTGTGGGAGTAGCTAAGAGAGGTCTGCCCTGCTAGTCTGTGGGAGTAGCTAAGAGCGGTCTGCCCTGCTCGTCTGTGCAGAGTAGCTCAGAGCGGTCTGCCCTGCTCAGCTGTGCTGAGTAGCTAAGAGCGGTCTGCCCTGCTTGTCTGTGCGGAGTATCTAACAGCGGTCCATACTGCTCATCTGTGCGGAGTAGCTAAGAGCAGTCTATCCTGCTCGTCTGTGCGGAGTAGCCAAGAGCGGTCTGCACTGCAGGTCTGTGCGGAGTAGCTAAGAGTGGTCTGCACTGCACGTCTGTGCAGAGTAGCTAAGAGCGGTTTGCCATGCTCGTCTGTGAGGAGTAGCTCAGAGAGGTCTGCACTGCTCGTCTGTGTGGAGTAGCTAAGAGCGGTCTGCACTGCGGGTCTGTGCGGAGTAGCTAAGAGTGGTCTGCCCTGCTCATCTGTGCGAAGTAGCTAAGAGCAGTCTGCACTCCTCATCTTTGCGGAGTAGCTCAGAGCAGTCTGCCCTGCTCGTCTGTGCGGAGTAACTAAGAGCGGTCTGCCCTGCGAGTCTGTGCGGAGTAGCTAAGAGCGGTCTGCCCTGCTCGTCTGTGTGGAGTAGCTAAGAGTGGTCTGCCCTGCGAGTCTGTGCAGAGTAGCTAAGAGCGGTCTGCCCTGCTCATCTGTGCGGAGTAGCTAAGAGCGGTCTGCCCTGCTCGTCTGTGCGGAGTAGCTAAGAGCGGTCTGCCCTGCTCGTCTGTGTGGAGTAGCTAAGAGCGCTCTGCATTGCTCGTCTGTGTGGAGTAGCTAAGAGCGGTCAGCCTTCTCGTCTGTGCAGAGTAGCCAAGAGCACGTCCAGTAAGAAGTGCAGGTACTCACTCTACAGAGTACCTGCTTGCTCCTGAGAAGTGCCGGTCCTCTCCCTTTCAAATGAAAAAAGTGCAGGTACTCGTATTGCACAGTACCTGTCCATTTAAAGCTCTGGTAATTTGAACATTGGCCATGGTGCTTTGATCACACTTCATCTAGTTCTTGAAGACGGTGGGATCCGTGTCTCTCCCGTGGTGTCAGTGAAATGCGCCTTTACTGACCCCAAGGGAGAAGAGGGCAGGATGATGGAGCAAACTCAGGGCGAGCAGAGGAGGAAGGAGAAATGAAGCGAGGAGCATAGTGTTGATATCGGCAACAATCCCCGCTTAGCAGTAATTGGTCGCGCTACAATAAATAATCAGTCCACACCAGTTTTTTGGGAAAAGTTTGCTGCTGGTACATGAAGTATGCCAACGTGGTGGGTTAACTTACGGGCGATCCAAGGGCAGGCAGCGGTGAGTAACATAAGCTGCCCGCCCACCTGATGAGCCAAACAGCACCTTGGCCAACCCAATCGGTGCTACCCTGTTCTGGGGGATTTCCCCCTTAATTACCATGGACCACTGGTCCATCCCTTTAGTCATGCCTTTTTAGGGGCGGAGCTTTGCAAGGCAATCCCCTGGTTGCTCAGGCTTACAACCGCCCGATGGACTAGCGGGGCGCCGATGTTTTTATCCAGGGTCCTGCCGTAAAGACTCCTGGGGTTTGGCATAAGGCACCGCTATTGTGCTCCTGAAAGGGTACCCCTCATACCAATCAGCCTCCGGATTGCCCTGTAACTCCACCAATGCCCTGGATGTGGCCGCCGTCATATCCGGGGCCCCCCACCATGGCAGGCTCCATAACCTCCTGCAACCTGCAGACACCAGTCCTTCTAGCTGGACCAAGTCCCTATCCACCTCTGGTGTACCCCGTCCCTATCGGAGTACCCTGTAGTGTTTGCACTAATGAGGCCACGCCTAGTTTGCCAAGCCCATCTTATTTCATTAGATTTTGAATTTGAGTAGAACCAAGCCCTCCTGCTAGGTGGGCCTGCACATGGCTTTATTTACCCTTCTGTAGGAATGTTCGATGGCCTCCAGCGGGGAACAGAGAGGATGGCCAGTGGGTGGGGGCGGGCATAAATACCTGGCCCCAGCCCACTGCGCGCCGGAAATGACGTCGCAGAGTCGCCCGACATAGAGGGGACTCCCGTGAGAAGGGGTCCCAGTAAATGGTTAGCGGGGATGTGCCTAATGCGGCACTAAGAGGGCCGCCCTCTTACAGGGGCACACTGCGTGCGCCGCGGGCAGCCGCAGAGTTAGAGTGAAAAGAGCAGGGAGAGGACTTGAGAGGAGGAGCCGAGTGAAAGGAGGAACCGGGTGAAAGGAGGAGCCGAGTCTGGCAGTGAAATGAGCACCCCCCAGTTTTGGCAGAGGGTCGACTTCACTGAACGCCATGAATGCCCGTCTTCATGTGTTCCAGATCAGAATTAACAAGCATTGGCATAGCCAATAGGTCTCGCCTTTGGGGCCTTATAAGTGTTTAGCCAGAGCTATTGACTTTGCCAATGTCTTCAAGCTGTGCTGTAGAGAAGTGTGGCTGCTGTGCAGCATGCTGAAAAGTTATAATAAAAAAGTGTCAGAAGCATTTTTGTTACTTTATATATGACCAAGAAGGCATTATGTAAAACTGAACGACCATATTAAAACAAGCATTTGCAATGCAATAGGTCTCGCATTTGCAAGAGTTAGAGCTATTGGTGTTGTAAATGAAAATGTCTTTTACCTATGTGTTTTATTTTGGAGTGTAGGGGATGTATATGGTGTGGAGTGGAATTATGTGGGTTGTATTGGGAATGTGAGTTGTGGAATTGTGTGGAGTGTATTTGTGTAGTGGAATTATGTTGCTTAGTGAATAGATGGGGAGAGAGCTGCATAGAATAGATAGAAAGGAAGATATACAGGGATAGGTGTTATGAAACCTCAATTGGTTAATGCAGTCACTGAATTTTGTCCTTGTTGGTGCAGTGGTGGATAGTGACATCTGTATCATAGTGCTACAAGATATCCGCATGTGACTGAAAAGCACTGTGAATATTCACATTGTTTTAAAATTGTATTATGCATATATTAACTGGGGCTGCACCAAAAGTTGCATATATTTGGTGTTTATTGTAAAGCAAGGGTTAACCTTCCATTTCAGGCGTTTATAGCAATTTCAAGATATTTTTAGCGCTTCTTATAGCACAAAAAATTGTAATTTCTGATATTAGTCCCTTTCCATGTACCTTATTGCTTTGGATTTACTTGCGAGAAAGTGTCACTCAAAATGTCACATATTTGGCTGTTGAATGTTACTTATAAGTGCACTGAAACCATGGAAATGTCAGACATAAGCAATTTGAAACCTTGGCAGCTACATAGCAGTGGTAAAATGCACAGAGTCCTAAGGCTAAGAAAAACTAATTTTGGTGCCGAACTATGTTGTTTAATTTCCTTAATAAAGCTGTGTTCTTTACGCAGGGTGACCAAATTGATGTGCAAATAATCCTAGCAGTTTGCACACACCTCTTTTCAACCATTTGGTAGCTGCAGATGTATTTTACTCATTATGAATGCAGAACCATGGGTTGCGGAAGTCAGACAGCCTCAGGGCAGGTCAGCTTTGGACCTGAAGTGCAATAGTGAAATTCTGTGTGCATCGATGTATTAATATGTGCCTAGTTTATTGATTGGTTTTAGTGATTAACTACCTAGGTCTAGCTAAGCCATCAACGGAAGGGATAGGAGAGCCGGGGCTGGTGAGTCTGACTTCCGTGTGGATGGCTGCTGTATGACCTTTAATAACGAGGCAACAGAAAAGATAGGATTGGCAAACAAAAGCACACAGGAGAGAGAGGATAATGCATATATGTGGGGGAGAAAATCACGACAGATGATAGGTGGAAAACAGATACACCTCTCATGGAGTGCTTCGGATAAATAAACTTTTTTTTAACAATTTTCCTAACCAACAACAACCAAAAAGAAGAATGAAATCACTCTTATTGCCAGTGAAAAACTAATGTACTCACGCCTCTTGTACACGCCAACATCTTTCTGCATTTTAATTCCGTCGGTCTCCTGGCTTTAATATGCCTAAACCAAACTTAGCCATAAAGCTTTGTGAGTGTAGGGTGAGGTGTGTACGGTTTTCTTGCTACAATATTTAACAAGCCCGAGCCGTTCTGGAAGCCTTCTCCGGGCCGCTCTCAGCGTGACCCGGAAGTCAGGCAACCTTGCCTGGGACAAGGGCGGGGCATGGAGCGCGCGGCCGGAAGTGTCCGGGGCTCCCGTGAGCTGAGGGAGCCCCGCGTGTTGCAGCCCGCATGTAGGAGAAGCGCGGCGGGAGCCCACCCCGCACTGGCAAGCCGTAGAGGGAAGTCAAAGTGACCGGGTGAAGAGGCGAGTCCCCCCTGCCATCAAGGAGACCAGCCGGGGAGCAGCGCAGAGTCCCCACAAGAGCCGGTGAGTGGGGCGTGCCGCGCTTGGACAGGAGATGTGCACGCGTATGGTGCGAGCAGGAGTTATGATAACGCCGCGAGCCGTAAGCGTGCACATCTCCTGTCTGTTAAGCTTCGGCACAGACAGTTGATGTGCACGCGTACGGCTTGCGGCGTTATTACAACTCCTGCTCGCACCATACGCGTGCACATCTCCTGTCCAGGCCTTGCCGTACGTGTGCACATGTCCTGTCCCCCTTCCGAGCCAAGTCGACAACAATAGATCTCGCATAGCGAGCAGCGCAAAGCGCTGCATCGCTAGGCGAGACCTAAAAAGTATTTACAATAAAAAATTTCCTCAGTTTTCTTTTGTTCTTGCAATGCTGGCAATGGTTGTTTGTTAAAGCTTTTTTTTTGAGGGGGCATAAGCAATCGGAGGGTGAAGGTTGGGAACTAGTACCTGTATTATAACACTAGCAGCGGCCAGACGCTAAGGGAGAATCAACAGATGCCAGATTCCGAGAGCAGGCTGAGGTGGTGCTGAGTGATGCTGAGGTGGTAGTGGCGGTGGTGGTGACTGTTGCGGAGACGATGCTGAGGTGATGCTGAATGATACTCAGGTGTTGCTGAGTGATACTGCTGTGGTGCTGAGTGATGCTGTGGTGGTGCTGAGTGATATTGTCTTGGCGCTGAGTGATGCTGTGGTGGTGCTGAGTGATATTGTCTTGGCGCTGAGTGATGCTGTGGCGGCGCTGAGTGATGCTGTGGCGGCGCTGAGTGATGCTGTGGCGGCGCTGAGTGATGCTGTGGCGGCGCTGAGTGATGCTGTGTCGGCGCTGAGTGATGCTGTGGTGGCCCTGAGTGATGCTGTGGCGACGTTGAGCGATGCTGTGGCGGTGCTGAGCGATGCAGTGGCGGTGCTGAGCGATTCAGTGGCGGCGCTGAGCGATGCTGTGGTGGGGCTGAGCGATGCTGTGGTGGCGCTGAGCGATGCTGTGGTGGCGCTGAGCGATGCTGTGGTGGCGCTGAGCGATGCTGTGGTGGCGCTGAGTGATGCTGTGGTGGCGCTGAGTGATGCTGTGGTGGTGAGTGATGCTGTAGTGGCGCTGAGTGATGCTGTGGTGGCGCTGAGCGATGCTGTGGTGGCGCTGAGCGATGCTGTGGTGATGCTGAGCGATGCTGTGGTTGCGCTGAGCGATGCTGTGGTGGTGCTGAGCGATGCTGTGGGGGTGCTGAGCGATGCTGTGGGGGTGCTGAGCGATGCTGTGGTGGTGCTGAGCGATGCTGTGGTGGTGCTGAGTCATCCTGTGGTGGTGCTGAGTGATGCAGTGTTGGCCCTGAGTGATGATGTGGTGTCGCTGAGTAAAGCTATGGTGGTGCTGAGTGATGCTGTGGTGGCGCGGAGTGATGTTGAGGTGGCGCTGAGTGATGCTGTTGTGGCGCTAAGTGATGCTGTGGTTGTGCTGAGTAATGCTGTGGTTGTGCTGAGTAATGCTGTGGTTGTGCTGAGTGATGCTGTGATGGCGTTGAGTGATCCTGTGGTGGTGCTGAGTCATCCTGTGGTGGTACTGAGTGATGCAGTGTTGGCCCTGAGTGATGATGTGGTGTCGCTGAGTGAAGCTATGGTGGTGCTGAGTGATGCTGTGGTGGCGCGGAGTGATGTTGTGGTGCTGCTGAGTAATGCTGTGGTGGCGCTGAGTGATGCTGTTGTGGCGCTAAGTGATGCTGTGGTTGTGCTGAGTGAAGCTGTGGTTGCACTGAGTGATGCTGTGGTTGCACTGAGTGATGCTGTGATGGCGTTGAGTGATGCTGTGATGGCGTTGAGAGATGTGTTGGTGCTGAGTGATGCTGTGCTGGCTCTGATTGATGCTGTGCTGGCTCTGATTGATGCTGTGGTTGCGCTGAGTGATGCTGTGGTGATGCTGAGTGATGCTGTGGTGTTGCCGAGTGAGAGATAGAGTGAAGATATAATGCCCAATTAGAGAGGGTGGTGAGAGAGAAAGAGAGAGAAAGGGTGTACATAGAATAAAGAGTGGAGCGGGACAGAGAGAGAGAAAGAAGGGGAGAGAGAGTGAATGAAGGAGTTTGAAAGAGAAACAGATAAAGGGGTGAGAGAGAATGAAAGGCTAAAAGATAGAGGGGAGAGTTAATTAAGTAGAGAGAGAATTAGAGAGGGGAGAGAGAGAGAAGGAGAGAGACAATAAGATTGGGGGGTGTGGAGTTTAAATAGAGTGAAGAAGTGACGCGAAAAAGTAACCTTAAATATAGCTTTGTGCTTTGCGCGAATAAATATTTTTAAAAAACAGTGAGAGACAAAAATACTGGTAATTAGGCTGTGACTCCCAATATAAAACAAATAGCGATATAAGGTGAAATCAACCCACCGAAGCAATATTTCTAACTAGACAAAAAAAGCTTGCATTTCAATGCTAATCGCTGTTGTTTTTCATGTGACTGTAGTCCAGGGCCCTCAGTTGGTAATGTGAGCTGCTGCTGCGATTGAAACATCAGAGTCCAGAGAGTTAATGAGCCATGACGAGGAAATGAGGAAGAGATAGGAAACCCAGATGGCAGCTGCGCGTGCACGCCATCGTGAACGCAAGCTGGTCGCCAGCCGAAAGCCAGTGTTTGCACTTCCAAAACCCACTTACTAAAACTCTCGGCCAGAGCAGCGCAAGCGCTGGTGCAGGCCGAGACCTAAAAATCCGCCCCTGAGAGAAGGCAACTTAGTGAACACAGATAATGTGAATAAAAGTTGCATTTAATTCCCCCAAGTGCCTCATGGTCTGGGTTTCACTATGTAGGGCGCTGGGAATGAAGTCATTCTGGGCTCCTTGGTCATTTCGAAGTTGTCCTAGTTCTAGGCTTGTGAAATGTCATCATTTTTGGTTTGCAGACTATGGTCCCCCTACAACGACTTCAGAAGCAATGTAGAGCGGTGTAAACTCCTCTAACCCTTATTATCAAGGGTGGGGGATATTAGAAGAGTCCAGTCTTACACAAGCGTCCGCCGCTGGCTCTCCATGAACTCAAGGGAGGTGCTGTCTCAGGAGGAGGGGGGGGGGGTAGGGGGGGGTGATGCCCTGTCCACCGGAGAGAAGGCCTGTCCTACCCCCGCTGAGAGCCGCAGGTGCATGCGGTCTGGAGGGCGGGCCCCAGGCAGGGGGAGGGGCGGGCCCCTGAGGGCTGGAAGAGGGATCCACTCTCAGAGGCCCCAGGATCACACGTGGTGAAAGGGGAGCGTCGGCAAACGTGTGACCTGCAGCTCCTGGAATGTACCAGCGCGTCTGAGGGGTGGCGTCACCCAGCCTGGGGGCACCTGAGACTGCCCGGCTCCCTGACAGGCCACGGCCTGTCTATCAAAAGCATGTAGGGGTGGGGCAGAGTCAGTCACAATCCCGGCAGCTTTACACGTGCCCAAGCTGGCAGCCTTCCTCAGGCTCTGCTCCAGCCCCACTAGCCCCACAGCGGCACCAGCATGTAACCGACTCTGCTCCAGCCCCACTAGCCCCAC
Source organism: Calotriton arnoldi (assembly GCA_963921515.1). Classification (NCBI taxonomy): domain Eukaryota; kingdom Metazoa; phylum Chordata; class Amphibia; order Caudata; family Salamandridae; genus Calotriton; species Calotriton arnoldi. The sequence goes on along the minus strand of CAWUFW010000223.1, from coordinate 731,881 downwards.
AGCGGCACCAGCATGTAACCGACTCTGCTCCAGCCCCACTAGCCCCACAGCGGCACCAGCATGTAACCGGCTCTGCTCCAGACCCACTAGCTCGACACTTAACCGACTCTGCTCCAGCCCCACAGCGGCACCAGCATATAACAGGCTCTGCTTCAGCCGCACTAGCCCCACAGCGGCACCAGCATGTAACCAGCTCTGCTCCAGCCCCACTAGCCCCACAGTGACGTCAGCCAGACACTTAACCGACTCTGCTCCAGCCCCGCTAGCCCCACAGTGGCACCAACACAACACTTAACTGACTGCTCCAGCCCCACAGTGATGCCAGCCTGAAACTTAACCAACTCTTCTCCAGCCCCAGAAGCCCTTCAGTGGCTCCAGCATGTAACTGACTCTTATCCAGCCCCACAGTGGCATCAACCTGACACTTAACCGACTGCTCCAGCCCCACTGGACATTCTGTGGCACCAGCCGGACAGTTAACCGGCTCTGCTCCAGCCCCACTAGCCCGACACTTAACCAACTCTACTCCAGCCCCACAGTGACGTCAGCCAGACACTTAGCCGGCTCTGCTCCAGCCCCACTAGCCCCACAGTGGCACCAACCCAACCCTTCACCGGCTCTGCTCCAGCCCCACAGCGGCACCAGCATGTAACCAACTCTGCACTAGCCCCACAGCGGCACCAGCATGTAACAGGCTCTGCTCCAGCCCCACTAACCCCACAGTGGCACCAACCCAACACTTCACCGGCTCTGCTCCAGCCCCACTAGCCCAACACTTAACCTGCTCTGCTCCAGCCCCACAGTGACGTCAGCCAGACACTTAACCGACTCTGCTCCAGCCCCACTAGCCCCACAGTGGCACCAGCCGGACAGTTAACCCACTCTGCTCCACCCCGCTCGCCCTTCCGTGGCAAACTTGGGGTAAGAAAGAATGCATTAAGCGACACAGCCCAGGCGAGACCACGCAGACATGCCAATAGACCCGATTTAAACTGGAGACCCCCGATATGTAAGCCACCAAACATGGCTTTATTGAGTCTTTCTCCCCTTGAAATTGCCTCTGCTTCAATAGAAGTCAGTGGGGAAAAAAATTCTCCCGATTATTTTTTTTAATTTTCCACTTTCCTCTTCTAAAATGTTGGCATGTATGAGTCCACGGCCCCTGTTCCCTAGAGAGCCGCTCTATGGGCAAGCAAAGGTCGCCATGGTGCCTTTGGAGGGCTCTGAGGTTTTGAGTTCGGTGCCCCACAACTCTCACAAATCACCCCCAAACTGTCTGTATGGTTAGCTGAGGGTTACTGCTGTCTGCAGGACTATGGGTGAGTCAAATGTTCAGTAGCTCCAAGGTGATCATCCCAGGATGGCCCCCAAAGACCTCTTTAGCTTCCCTGTGGTGCCGGTGCACCCCACACAGGAGACTGTGCGGGAGGGCTAACACTAGCATGGATGCCTGTTGGGGGGGCCACTGTCCACACAGGGGCAACTGCAGTGACAGTGTCCTAAAGGGGACCCACCCTACAAGGCACTGACAAATTCCAAACTGCAGGGAGGGTCAACTGATGCATGGTGAAGAGCAAGGAATGACCTACATAGGAAGAAAAGGAGCCTGCGGACGACCAGTCCCTTGACAGGGAGCTCTCCAGAACACCTTTGCCCCCCTGGAACCCCAACATCCACAGGCAGCAAATGTATACTTGTCATGGTACCCGCACCCTGTGTCCTAGCATGCAGCACTAGTACCCCTATGGTGGCTAGGGCCCTGACTGAGATGGCTTCCCATCCTGGATATCCCTGGGTGGTGATCTCTGCTAGAGGGAGAAACTTCATATCCACATTAAGAAGGTCAAATGGGTGAATGTGGTGTAAACTACCGCTGGCACACACGGTACAATCCTCAGATGAACGGGCTGGTAGAGCGTTTCAAAAAGACCTGACTGAGCATTATGTGCCCTCTTGAAAGGTCCTTATGGGGTAAGTGGGGCAGTCTCTGGCAGACCACTCTCCTCACTGAGGTGAATACCATCCTGACCACTGTCTGTCATGCTAGGATACCCCATGTCCATCTGTCCTGAGTACTCTCATCCTCATACTTTCTGTCTAAAGTGAGGACACTAGCTTCTGACCTGCCTTTATGTGGTCAGACTACTCACCATGCTCCTGTCTGGTCTTTGGTGAGGGCACTCTCCCTGACCTGTGAGGGCACTCTCCCTGTCTGTATCTATCTCTCTGAAATAAGACATTCTGAGTTGAGAGCACTTCACCTGACCCCATTTGATACAGAAGTGAGTGCACTCTCCTTGACCCTGTCTGATAGGACACTCTCCCTGCACCTGTCTGTTTTTCCAGTGAGTACATCCCCTGCCCCCGTCTGTCGTGAGGATACCCCCCCAGCACCTTTAAGGTGAGTACTATCTCCCTCCTGTCTGTATGAGGCAAGGCCAGTCTCCTGCACTTGTCTGTCTCGAGTCCGAACACTCACCCTACTTCTGTCTGAGGTGAGGGCACTCTTCTTGACCCTATCGGTAACACAAGTGAAGACAATCTCCCTGACCCTGTCTGATATGAGGACACTTGCCATGCACTTGTATGGTTCTCTGGTGCGTACATTCCCAGCCCCTAGGCAAGGACCCTCTCATCACTACTCTATGTCTGGGTGATGACTCTCCCTGTCCGTCTAAGGTGAGGACAAAGTCCCCTGACCCTGTCTGAGGTAAGGTCTCTATACCCGCTCCTCTCTGTCTGTGTGATGTCGCTCTCCCTGTCTGTGAGGCAAAGACTCTCTCGCCGCTCCTCTCTGTCTCTGTGTGATGTCACTCTACCTGTCTGTCTGAGGCAAGGAGTCTCTCCCCGCTCCTCTCTGTGTGATGTCCCTCACCCTGTCTGTCTGAGGCAAGGAGTCTCTCCCTGAGGCAAGGAGTCTCTCCCCGCTCCTCTCTGTGTGATGTCACTCACCCTGTCTGTCTGAGACAAGGAGTCTGTCCCCGCTCCTCTCTGTCTGTGTGATGTCACTCTGTCTGTCACTCTTCCTGTCTCTCTGAGGCAAGGACTCTCTCCCCGCTCCTCTCTCTGTGTGATGTCACTCTCCCTGTCTGTCTGAGGCAAGGAGTCTCTCCCCGCTCCTCTCTCTGTGTGATGTCACTCTCACTCCCTGTCTGTGTGAGGCAAGGAGTCTCTCCCCGCTCCTCTCTCTGTGTGATGTCACTCTCACTCCCTGTCTGTGTGAGGCAAGGACTCTCTCCTCGCTCCTCTCTCTGTGTGATGTCACTCTCACTCCCTGTCTGTGTGAGGCAAGGAGTCTCTCCCCGCTCCTCTCTCTGTGTGATGTCACTCTCACTCCCTGTCTGTGTGAGGCAAGGACTCTCTCCTCGCTCCTCTCTCTGTGTGATGTCACTCTCACTCCCTGTCTGTGTGAGGCAAGGAGTCTCTCCCCACTCCTCTCTCTGTGTGATGTCACTCTCACTCCCTGTCTGTGTGAGGCAAGGACTCTCTCCTCTCTCTGTGTGATGTCACTCTCACTCCCTGTCTGTGTGAGGCAAGGAGTCTCTCCCCGCTCTCTCTCTCTGTGTGATGTCACTCTCACTCCCTGTCTGTGTGAGGCAAGGACTCTCTCCTCGCTCCTCTCTCTGTGTGATGTCACTCTCACTCCCTGTCTGTGTGAGGCAAGGAGTCTCTCCCCGCTCCGCTCTCTGTGTGATGTCACTCTCACTCCCTGTCTGTGTGAGGCAAGGACTCTCTCTCGCTCCTCTCTCTGTGTGATGTCACTCTCACTCCCTGTCTGTGTGAGGCAAGGAGTCTCTCCCGCTCCTCTCTCTGTGTGATGTCACTCTCACTCCCTGTCTGTGTGAGGCAAGGAGTCTCTCCCCGCTCCTCTCTCTGTGTGATGTCACTCTCACTCCCTGTCTGTGTGAGGCAAGGAGTCTCTCCCCGCTCCACTCTCTGTGTGATGTCACTCTCACTCCCTGTCTGTGTGAGGCAAGGAGTCTCTCCCCGCTCCTCTCTCTGTGTGATGTCACTCTCACTCCCTGTCTGTGTGAGGCAAGGACTCTCTCCTCGCTCCTCTCTCTGTGTGATGTCACTCTCACTTCCTGTCTGTGTGAGGCAAGGAGTCTCTCCCCGCTCCTCTCTGTCTGTGTGATGTTACTCTCCCTGTCTGTGTGAGGCAAGGACTCTCTTCCCGCTCCTCTCTCTGTGTGATGTCACTCTCACTCCCTGTCTGTGTGAGGCAAGGACTCTCTCTGTGTGATGTCACTCTCCCTGTCTGTGTGAGGCAAGGACTCTCTCCCCGCTCCTCTCTCTGTGTGATGTCACTCTCACTCCCTGTCTGTGTGAGGCAAGGAGTCTCTCCCCGCTCCCCTCTCTGTGTGATGTCACTCTCACTCCCTGTCTGTGTGAGGCAAGGACTCTCTCCTCGCTCCTCTCTGTGTGATGTCACTCTCACTCCCTGTCTGTGTGAGGCAAGGACTCTCTCCCCGCTCCTCTCTCTGTGTGATGTCACTCTCCCTGTCTGTCTGAGGCAAGGAGTCTCTCCCCGCTCCTCTCTCTGTGTGATGTCACTCTCCCTGTCTGTCTGAGGCAAGGAGTCTCTCCCCGCTCCTCTCTCTGTGTGATGTCACTCTCACTCCCTGTCTGAGTGAGGCAAGGAGTCTCTCCCCGCTCCTCTCTCTTTGTGATGTCACTCTCACTCCCTGTCTGTGTGAGGCAAGGACTCTCTCCTCGCTCCTCTCTCTGTGTGATGTCACTCTCACTCCCTGTCTGTGTGAGGCAAGGAGTCTCTCCCCACTCCTCTCTCTGTGTGATGTCACTCTCACTCCCTGTCTGTGTGAGGCAAGGACTCTCTCCTCTCTCTGTGTGATGTCACTCTCACTCCCTGTCTGTGTGAGGCAAGGAGTCTCTCCCCGCTCCTCTCTCTGTGTGATGTGACTCTCACTCCCTGTCTGTGTGAGGCAAGGACTCTCTCCTCGCTCCTCTCTCTGTGTGATGTCACTCTCACTCCCTGTGTGTGTGTGGCAAGGAGTCTCTCCCCGCTCCGCTCTCTGTGTGATGTCACTCTCACTCCCTGTCTGTGTGAGGCAAGGACTCTCTCTCGCTCCTCTCTCTGTGTGATGTCACTCTCACTCCCTGTCTGTGTGAGGCAAGGAGTCTCTCCCCGCTCCTCTCTCTGTGTGATGTCACTCTCACTCCCTGTCTGTGTGAGGCAAGGAGTCTCTCCCCGCTCCTCTCTCTGTGTGATGTCACTCTCACTCCCTGTCTGTGTGAGGCAAGGAGTCTCTCCCCGCTCCACTCTCTGTGTGATGTCACTCTCACTCCCTGTCTGTGTGAGGCAAGGAGTCTCTCCCCGCTCCTCTCTCTGTGTGATGTCACTCTCACTCCCTGTCTGTGTGAGGCAAGGACTCTCTCCTCGCTCCTCTCTCTGTGTGATGTCACTCTCACTTCCTGTCTGTGTGAGGCAAGGAGTCTCTCCCCGCTCCTCTCTGTCTGTGTGATGTTACTCTCCCTGTCTGTGTGAGGCAAGGACTCTCTTCCCGCTCCTCTCTCTGTGTGATGTCACTCTCACTCCCTGTCTGTGTGAGGCAAGGACTCTCTGTGTGTGATGTCACTCTCCCTGTCTGTGTGAGGCAAGGACTCTCTCCCCGCTCCTCTCTGTGTGTGATGTCACTCTCACTCCCTGTCTGTGTGAGGCAAGGAGTCTCTCCCCGCTCCCCTCTCTGTGTGATGTCACTCTCACTCCCTGTCTGTGTGAGGCAAGGACTCTCTCCTCGCTCCTCTCTGTGTGATGTCACTCTCACTCCCTGTCTGTGTGAGGCAAGGACTCTCTCCCCGCTCCTCTCTGTGTGTGATGTCACTCTCACTCCCTGTCTGTGTGAGGCAAGGAGTCTCTCCCCGCTCCTCTCTCTGTGTGATGTCACTCTCCCTGTCTGTCTGAGGCAAGGAGTCTCTCCCCGCTCCTCTCTCTGTGTGATGTCACTCTCCCTGTCTGTCTGAGGCAAGGAGTCTCTCCCCGCTCCTCTCTCTGTGTGATGTCACTCTCACTCCCTGTCTGAGTGAGGCAAGGAGTCTCTCCCCGCTCCTCTCTCTGTGTGATGTCACTCTCACTCCCTGTCTGTGTGAGGCAAGGACTCTCTCCTCGCTCCTCTCCTGTGTGATGTCACTCTCACTCCCTGTCTGTGTGAGGCAAGGAGTCTCTCCCCGCTCCTCTCTCTGTGTGATGTCACTCTCACTCCCTGTCTGTGTGAGGCAAGGACTCTCTCCTCGCTCCTCTCTCTGTGTGATGTCACTCTCACTCCCTGTCTGTGTGAGGCAAGGAGTCTCTCCCCTCTCCTCTCTCTGTGTGATGTCACTCTCACTCCCTGTCTGTGTGAGGCAAGGACTCTCTCCTCTCTCTGTGTGATGTCACTCTCACTCCCTGTCTGTGTGAGGCAAGGAGTCTCTCCCCGCTCCTCTCTCTGTGTGATGTGACTCTCACTCCCTGTCTGTGTGAGGCAAGGACTCTCTCCTCGCTCCTCTCTCTGTGTGATGTCACTCTCACTCCCTGTCTGTGTGAGGCAAGGAGTCTCTCCCCGCTCCGCTCTCTGTGTGATGTCACTCTCACTCCCTGTCTGTGTGAGGCAAGGACTCTCTCTCGCTCTTCTCTCTGTGTGATGTCACTCTCACTCCCTGTCTGTGTGAGGCAAGGAGTCTCTCCCCGCTCCTCTCTCTGTGTGATGTCACTCTCACTCCCTGTCTGTGTGAGGCAAGGAGTCTCTCCCCGCTCCTCTCTCTGTGTGATGTCACTCTCACTCCCTGTCTGTGTGAGGCAAGGAGTCTCTCCCCGCTCCTCTCTCTGTGTGATGTCACTCTCACTCCCTGTCTGTGTGAGGCAAGGAGTCTCTCCCCGCTCCTCTCTCTGTGTGATGTCACTCTCACTCCCTGTCTGTGTGAGGCAAGGACTCTCTCCTCGCTCCTCTCTCTGTGTGATGTCACTCTCACTTCCTGTCTGTGTGAGGCAAGGAGTCTCTCCCCGCTCCTCTCTCTGTGTGATGTCACTCTCACTTCCTGTCTGTGTGAGGTAAGGAGTCTCTCCCCGCTCCTCTCTGTCTGTGTGATGTCACTCTCCCTGTCTGTGTGAGGCAAGGACTCTCTCCCCGCTCCTCTCTCTGTGTGATGTCACTCTCACTCCCTGTCTGTGTGAGGCAAGGACTCTCTCTGTGTGATGTCACTCTCCCTGTCTGTGTGAGGCAAGGACTCTCTCCCCGCTCCTCTCTCTGTGTGATGTCACTCTCACTCCCTGTCTGTGTGAGGCAAGGAGTCTCTCCCCGCTCCTCTCTCTGTGTGATGTCTCTCTCACTCCCTGTCTGTGTGAGGCAAGGACTCTCTCCTCGCTCCTCTCTGTGTGATGTCACTCTCACTCCCTGTCTGTGTGAGGCAAGAACTCTCTCCCCGCTCCTCTCTCTGTGTGATGTCACTCTCACTCCCTGTCTGTGTGAGGCAAGAACTCTCTCCTCGCTCCTCTCTCTGTGTGATGTCACTCTCACTCCCTGTCTGTCTGAGGCAGGGACTCTCTCCCCGCTCCTCTCTCTGTGTGATGTCACTCTCCCTGTCTGTGTGAGGCAAGGAGTCTCTCCCCGCTCCTCTCTCTGTGTGATGTCACTCTCACTCCCTGTCTGTGTGAGGCAAGGAGTTTCTCCCCGCTCCTCTCTCTGTGTGATGTCACTCTCACTCCCTGTCTGTGTGAGGCAAGTAGTCTCTCCCCGCTCCTCTCTCTGTGTGATGTCACTCTCACTCCCTGTCTGTGTGAGGCAAGGAGTCTCTCCCCGCTCCTCTCTCTGTGTGATGTCACTCTCACTCCCTGTCTGTGTGAGGCAAGGAGTCTCTCCCCGCTCCTCTCTCTGTGTGATGTCACTCTCACTCCTTGTCTGTGTGAGGCAAGGAGTCTCTCCCTGCTCCTCTCTCTGTGTGATGTCACTCTCACTCCCTGTCTGTGTGAGGCAAGGAGTCTCTCCCCGCTCCTCTCTCTGTGTGATGTCACTCTCACTCCCTGTCTGTGTGAGGCAAGGACTCTCTCCCCGCTCCTCTCTCTGTGTGATGTCACTCTCCCTGTCTGTGTGAGGCAAGGACTCTCTCCCCGCTCCTCTCTCTGTGTGATGTCACTCTCACTCCCTGTCTGTGTGAGGCAAGGACTCTCTCCCCGCTCCTCTCTCTGTGTGATGTCACTCACCCTGTCTGTCTGAGGCAGGGACTCTCTCCCCGCTCCTCTCTGTCTGTGTGATGTCACTCACCCTGTCTGTCTGAGGCAAGGACTCTCTCCCCGCTCCTCTCTCTGTGTGATGTCACTCTCACTCCCTGTCTGTGTGAGGCAAGGACTCTCTCCCTGCTCCTCTCTCTGTGTGATGTCACTCTCCCTGTCTGTGTGAGGCAAGGACTCTCTCCCCGCTCCTCTCTCTGTGTGATGTCACTCTCACTCCCTGTCTGTGTGAGGCAAGGACTCTCTCCCCACTCCTCTCTCTGTGTGATGTCACTCACCCTGTCTGTCTGAGGCAGGGACTCTCTCCCCGCTCCTCTCTGTCTGTGTGATGTCACTCTCCCTGTCTGTCTGAGGCAGGGACTCTCTCCCCGCTCCTCTCTGTCTGTGTGATGTCACTCTCACTCCCTGTCTGAGTGAGGCAAGGAGTCTCTCCCCGCTCCTCTCTCTGTGTGATGTCACTCTCACTCCCTGTCTGTGTGAGGCAAGGAGTCTCTCCCCGCTCCTCTCTCTGTGTGATGTCACTCTCACTCCCTGTCTGAGTGAGGCAAGGAGTCTCTCCCCGCTCCTCTCTCTGTGTGATGTCACTCTCACTCCCTGTCTGAGTGAGGCAAGGAGTCTCTCCCCGCTCCGCTCTCTGTGTGATGTCACTCTCCCTGTCTGTCTGAGGCAGGGACTCTCTCCCTGCTCCTCTCTCTCCGTGTGATGTTACTCTCCCTGTCTGTCACTCTCCCTGTCTGTCTGAGGCAGGGACTCTCTCCCCGCTCCTCTCTGTCTGTGTGATGTCACTCTCCCTGTCTGTCTGAGGCAGGGACTCTCTCCCCGCTCCTCTCTGTCTGTGTGATGTCACTCACCCTGTCTGTCTGAGGCAGGGACTCTCTCCCCTCTCCTCTCTGTCTCTGTGTGATGTCACTCTCACTCCCTGTCTGTGTGAGGCAAGGACTCTCTCCTCGCTCCTCTCTCTGTGTGATGTCACTCTCACTCCCTGTCTGTGTGAGGCAAGGAGTCTCTCCCCGCTCCTCTCTCTGTGTGATGTCACTCTCACTCCCTGTCTGTGTGAGGCAAGGACTCTCTCCTCGCTCCTCTCTCTGTGTGATGTCACTCTCACTCCCAGTCTGTGTGAGGCAAGGAGTCTCTCCCCTCTCCTCTCTCTGTGTGATGTCACTCTCACTCCCTGTCTGTGTGAGGCAAGGACTCTCTCCTCGCTCCTCTCTCTGTGTGATGTCACTCTCACTCCCTGTCTGTGTGAGGCAAGGAGTCTCTCCCCGCTCCGCTCTCTGTGTGATGTCACTCTCCCTGTCTGTCTGAGGCAGGGACTCTCTCCCTGCTCCTCTCTCTCCGTGTGATGTCACTCTCCCTGTCTGTCACTCTCCCTGTCTGTCTGAGGCAGGGACTCTCTCCCCGCTCCTCTCTGTCTGTGTGATGTCACTCTCCCTGTCTGTGTGAGGCAGGGACTCTCTCCCCGCTCCTCTCTGTCTGTGTGATGTCACCCTGTCTGTCTGAGGCAGGGACTCTCTCCCCTCTCCTCTCTGTCTCTGTGTGATGTCACTCTCACTCCCTGTCTGTGTGAGGCAAGGACTCTCTCCCCGCTCCTCTCTCTGAGTGATGTCACTCACCCTGTCTGTCTGAGGCAGGGACTCTCTCTCCGCTCCTCTCTGTCTGTGTGATGTCACTCGCCCTGTCTGTCTGTCTGAGGTAAGGACTCTCTCCCCGCTCCTCTCTCTGAGTGATGTCACTCTCCCTGCCCCCTGAGGCGAGGACGCCCCCGCCCCTATCTGCTCCTGTTCAGGGATCACGCCGCTGTCTGGTCTGAGGTCGGAATCAGTATTTGGGAATTTCAGGAAATGCCGGTTCTGCAGGAATTTGGAGCTTTCGCTCCTTTTATGGGTATTTTATGTCCAACCCAGTCAGGGCTGTGAGGGCGGGGCCCGTGGGGCCCCTCCCAGGAGGAGGGAGGGGCTGAGGGCAGGGTGTGTGGGCGAGGCAGAGAGTGAGCATCTGGGACAGCCTGGGAATCACAGACAGGGACTCAGTCAGAGAGGGCAGTGAGGGCAGCTGGGACCTCAGACAGACGGAAGGACTGACTGCTCAGTGAGGGAGGCTGAGGGCAGCTGGGACCTCAGACAGACGGAAGGACTGACTGCACAGTGAGGGAGACTGAGGGCAGCTGGGACCTCAGACAGACGGAAGGACTGCACTCACTCTCTGCAAACCCCTGAGGTCAGAAGTGCCAGCGCCACCGTCCAGACCCATCCTTAACTCAGTCACACTCCCTCCGGGCCCTCAGCAGCCACCGGGCCCTCACCGAGGCGGAGCATGAGCACTCAGTTCAACAAAGGCCCCTCCTACGGACTGTCCGCGGAGGTCAAGAACAGGGTAAGAGGGCGAAGTACGGGGGTGAGGCCCAAGGCACTGAGGGGCTGGGGAGTGAGGGTCCGATTGCTGGGCTTGAGGTGAGGGACTGGGCGACTGACTTAGAGGGGACTTGCTGAACCGTACACGAGTGACTTACTTACCGCCCGAGGGTGAGTGACTGACTGGCCTGTGCGGTGAGTGGCTCTGGCTGTAGAGAGGCTTGTTGAGTGTGCCAGTGGGTGAGTCACACAGTCACTGAGAGACTACTTAAGTGATTTTCTTAGTGAAACACCAAGTACCATGTTCAATGAGTGAGTGATTTAGTGTTTGAGTAACTTACTAAGTGAACTGGGTAACTCGGCTGATTACTTCGACGAGGGACATATTAAGTCGCTGGATTGAATGAGTAAGCGTCGTACTGAATGAGAAAAGCACTGGATGAATGAGTGAAGTACTGAAAGAAGGAGTTGGAAACGGGGTAGCGTGGTGCGGAGCGGGAAGGCTAAACTAGGGGCATTGTGTGAAGCATCCGCGCAGCACACACAGGCGACACACCAGGCACACTACAAAAAGGAGACCACACCAGTTGGAGTAAGAAAATTAGCATCTGTATTGGGCAACAGCTTAGCAGATGGTAAACCACATGGGTAACACGGCGCCAACCGGCACCCGGTATACATAAAACAGTGGGGACTATGTACAGGGCAGCGCCAATCGGGTCGCTGCCAGAATCATTATAAGTACAGGATAAATGTGTGAGTTCACTGGAACCAATAGACGTAGGAATAAAGCATCCATGCAGTAGCCTGAAAACATGAGGTATGGAAACACATTAGAGTCTCATATCAGCAATGAATCATGTGAGGCAACAGGCCGCGCAAGGATAACCACAGCATGCCCCAATCGGAGGCACACCACTCTGGAATTGGCCCTAGAACATAAACAGGCATGAATCATGAGCATAACCCCCATTACCATAGGCCCTGCTAGCATAGATGCGATATACATAGATCATGGCGCAGGAATCATCCGCGTAAACACCATAGGCCCTACAAGCCTGGCATAACCCCTCGCTGCAGATTAGCCTGCGCGCCACTTCACACAGGGGATCCCGACTCCCGGGCCCCTGGCAAGACAATGTCCCTCAACGAACGTTGCAGCTGCCCACTGTGATCCGGGGCAGCTGTAAAGACAGTGCAACACAGGGGGAAGGCGGGCACCGACAATGTGCCCCGACACCACCCCCCCGACCAAGTCAAGGGCAGGGTAAATAGGCCCAATCGTTGCAGCGGCCCGCTACTGCGGTGCCGCTGTGTGTCCACAAGGGTCACTGGCACTTTCGGTGCCTCTGGGACCCCCTAAGCCTAAAGCGCCTCCTACGTCGCAGCTGCCCACTGTCAGACGGGGCAACTGTACGGATTCGCCCAACACCGGGGGCGGGCACCGGCAATGTGCCCCGTAGCCCCCTCCCTGCGGCTACAGGTTCCTTCCAGGCAGCTGCCCACTGGCAGGCGGGGCAGCTGTGCAGGACGTTCACACGGGCCCTCCTGGAGGCCCTCCTGGCACACGCAATTCTCTATGAGCCCCCCCCTCCGGGACTCGGGGTGTACAGTTATGCCCCAACACGTTGCAGCTGCCCACTGTTATACGGGTCAGCTGTGAAGTCAGCGCGGGCACCGGTGCCCTCTGAGCAACCAGGGGGGAGGTGGGCACCGACAATGTGCCCTGACGTCACCCCCAACCACCAGCAGACTTGGCCCCACTCACCGGCTATCTTGCGGGGACTCTGCTCCTCGGGTCCACGTGGGCAGCATGGGCGCCTGCAAGGCTCCGATCGAGCCCCTCCTTCTCAGGACCCTCCTACCGGACGGCTACTGCTGCGCGCTGGCTCTCCTCCTCTTCACCCGGGCCTCCCCTCGTGGGGCCCGGGGCTTCAGCACAGAGCCCGCGAGGCTCCTGACAGCACTCCTCTCCACTCCGGCACCGGCGTCCTCACACGATGCGGGGTAGGCTCCCGCCTCGTCCCACTCTCCTCCGTCCTTCACCCGGGCCCCCTCCTGGGACCCGGGACGTTGATGCGGAGCCCGCGAGGCTCCGGACCTCCCTCTCTTCCGGAGCGAAGTCTCCGGCGGCGTTGGCCAGCGCGGGGTGGGCTCCCGCCTGGATCCTACTTCCGGGACTCTCTTCACCCGGGCCACCCCTAGTGGGGCCCGGGACTTTACTCCGGAGCCCGCGAGGCTCCCGACGACCTCCCTCGACTTCCTCGCTTGCGGGGCGGGACTTCCCCAGGCGCTCTCACCAGCGCCAATCCCAGCGCGGCTCCCCTGACGTCACGGGGAAGCCCGCGCAGCGCTCCTGGGTCTCCCGGGCCGGCGGTGACTCCAGGCAACTCCTCTTCTCCTCACAGAGGGGTAGGCTCCCTCCCAGCACACGCACACACGCGGGGTAGGCTCCCGCTGTATTTTTAAAAGTAATAACGCGGGGTGGGCACCCGCGAAGGTCTTCACCAGGCAGGAAGGCGCGGGGTAGGCTCCCGCAGCACTTCCAAATAAGCCGCTCTCCTTCACGGCCACACGCGCTCCTTCACGCTAGCGCGCGACAGCGCTCCCGAGGCCGCGGCGGTGATCCTGGGCAGTTTCAGCATGCGGGGTGGGCTCCCGCCACGCAGCATACACACGGGGTAGGCTCCTGTGGTATTCTTAAGCACCCAGCTCTCCCTGGCAGCACACGAGCAGCGCTCCACTTCTTAGCGCTACACAGCGCTTTGCAGACGGTGTCTTCAGGGGGTTACAGCGCTTTCCAGCTCCCGGGCACAGCGCTAGGGTGCAGGCATCAGCCCTCTTCTTCCTGCAGGCGGCACCAGCAGCGCTCCCCCCTCCAGGGTCCCCCAGGATGAGTAGCGCTCTGGCAATCCAGCGCTGCAGGCACCCTCTCCCTTCTTCTGGCACCGCAGATATAGCGCTCACCGGCGCTAGAGGCCAAGAGACATGTAATGCAGGGCGAGATCAGTGGCTAGTAGGGCGGCTCACCAGTCCCGAAGCAGCAGCTCCTCAGAACGGTCATCCTCCGGTAGGGTGGCAATCCTGCCAGCACAGCAGCCTCCACTCCGGCAATGTCTCTTCATTGGCCCTGGGGCCAACAGGGGGGTGTAGATGGGCACAGGGGCCAGCACACAGGCCCAATGTGGCGGTTTCCCCTGGCAGAAGGTCCCTTCCCCTTCAGTCCAGGCTCTGCACTGCCTCAGTCTCCTCACATGGCAGCTAGAAGGTTCTCTCCGGAACCGGTTCTAACTGGTTCAGGGGAGGAGTAGAGCACCCTCGGTGCGACGCTTCCCTCCAAAAGCAGGGGGCGCTGGGGGACAAACCACTAGGCTGCCAACCCACCTCAGTCAGGCGTCACATGGGCAGGCAGGCATGGCGTCCATTTTAACAGTGACATTTTTCCACAGTGCTTTTCTAAAATGGCGGCGCTAACAGGGTGTACCATATTACACAGCATTTGTTATGTTCTGTTCAGACACACCATATTTTATTGTCACACAAGCGAAAAAATTCAGGGCAAAAGGGCCAAGTCCAACACAACCCCCTCCCAGCCAAAAGCCAGGGTAGACCGATCAATGCCTTGATGGGCTTCCCTGCTTAGGGCGAGAGAACTTGGACCCGGGCCCACAACTGCAGGAACACCCGCAGGTTCTTCTCCACTCTGGAACCCGATGGTTCCCTCTCTCAACTCCTCTTGACCCAACTAGGCCACCCCACTGGTGCTCCCTAGTTGGCTGCAGCCAGGACCGGGCCCTAGGCCATCCAGATGTCTCTGGCCCTGGCTGTCTCACAGAGCCCACACTGCAACAGGTGGTGGCGCAACCCGGGAAAACAACTCTTGAGCACATGCTCCCTGATAATCAGGCGGAACAGCTCTTCCCCATCTGTCACCGCGCCACCCACCATCCACTCCTCCAGTGCAGTCCAACACCCGTCCACATACTCCCCCAAGACTGATGGGACAGTTTTCCCCTGCCCTGGAACTCCAACCTGCCCCCTCCTTCTGGGGATCAGGCACCATCTCCCGGGCTCTGGGAGTGGGACTTCCTGCACTGGCTTCACTCTCGCTGCCACCACTGGATCCCACCCTCACTGGTGAATCCAGACCACAGACACCACTCTCAGGGGACAACCTACCCCCCTGAGCTAGTCTCTCCCTGGTGAAGGCCCTCTCCGCCATCCTTTCCTGCGCTAGGACCCTTTCAGTCTCTAGCCTTTTTCCTCCACCCTCAGCTGCGCTAGCTCCACTCTGAGCCTTTCCAGCGCCAGCTGATACTCCCTTTCTTCCCTCCTATCTACCCACTCTTCTGGGGATAGGGAAAGGGGTGGGGCAGTGCCCCTGGGGCTGGACCCAGCACGGGACTCCCTCTCTATGGTGTCCTCCCTCGCTACCGGTGTCTCTGCCCTCACATCCTCTTCCTCCTCAAAGTCACCACCTTCCAGGGTTATGGACCGGGACCCCTCACTCTCAGAGTCCTCCTCACGGTCTCTACCAAATCCATCCCTTAAATATGCAGAGGGGTAATCGGAAAGGTCCCCGTGGGGCTCCAAGGGTTCCCCCTTTTCAGGGCCTCATAGAGGAACAACTTCCTCCGGGTGTTGCCTACCGTGGGTATCCCTCTCTCTCGGCAGAGGTCTATCACCTCCTGCTCGGTGTACTCCCCCACGCAATCCTCGTCGTAGGTTAACCCCATCCTGGTGAGATACACCCGGGATACCCCTCCCACAGTGCAATAGGGAACACACTTCAACACAACACTTTTAGGAGGGAAATCCAATCAGGAAAAACAATCCCCACATCTGCGATTACTCTCAGGTGCACCCTTTGTAGTGCAACCAGTTGCCGCTGTGGTACTGCGCAAACACAAGTCCTATCCCACCGCTGAGCACCAATGTTGGAAACGGGGTAGCGTGGTGCGGAGCGGGAAGGCTAAACTAGGGGCATTGTGTGAAGCATCCGCGCAGCACACACAGGCGACACACCAGGCACACTACAAAAAGGAGACCACACCAGTTGGAGTAAGAAAATTAGCATCTGTATTGGGCAACAGCTTAGCAGATGGTAAACCACATGGGTAACACGGCGCCAACCGGCACCCGGTATACATAAAACAGTGGGGACTATGTACAGGGCAGCGCCAATCGGGTCGCTGCCAGAATCATTATAAGTACAGGATAAATGTGTGAGTTCACTGGAACCAATAGACGTAGGAATAAAGCATCCATGCAGTAGCCTGAAAACATGAGGTATGGAAACACATTAGAGTCTCATATCAGCAATGAATCATGTGAGGCAACAGGCCGCGCAAGGATAACCACAGCATGCCCCAATCGGAGGCACACCACTCTGGAATTGGCCCTAGAACATAAACAGGCATGAATCATGAGCATAACCCCCATTACCATAGGCCCTGCTAGCATAGATGCGATATACATAGATCATGGCGCAGGAATCATCCGCGTAAACACCATAGGCCCTACAAGCCTGGCATAACCCCTCGCTGCAGATTAGCCTGCGCGCCACTTCACACAGGGGATCCCGACTCCCGGGCCCCTGGCAAGACAATGTCCCTCAACGAACGTTGCAGCTGCCCACTGTGATCCGGGGCAGCTGTAAAGACAGTGCAACACAGGGGGGAAGGCGGGCACCGACAATGTGCCCCGACACCACCCCCCCGACCAAGTCAAGGGCAGGGTAAATATGCCCAATCGTTGCAGCGGCCCGCTACTGCGGTGCCACTGTGTGTCCACAAGGGTCACTGGCACTTTCGGTGCCTCTGGGACCCCCTAAGCCTAAAGCGCCTCCTACGTCGCAGCTGCCCACTGTCAGACGGGGCAGCTGTACGGATTCGCCCAACACCGGGGGCGGGCACCGGCAATGTGCCCCGTAGCCCCCTCCCTGCGGCTACAGGTTCCTTCCAGGCAGCTGCCCACAGGCAGGCGGGGCAGCTGTGCAGGACGTTCACACGGGCCCTCCTGGAGGCCCTCCTGGCACACGCAATTCTCTATGAGCCCCCCCCTCCGGGACTCGGGGTGTACAGTTATGCCCCAACACGTTGCAGCTGCCCACTGTTATACGGGGCAGCTGTGAAGTCAGCGCGGGCACCGGTGCCCTCTGAGCAACCAGGGGGGAGGTGGGCACCGACAATGTGCCCCGACGTCACCCCCAACCACCAGCAGACTTGGCCCCACTCACCGGCTATCTTGCGGGGACTCTGCTCCTCGGGTCCACGTGGGCAGCATGGGCGCCTGCAAGGCTCCGACCGAGCCCCTCCTTTTCAGGACCCTCCTACCGGACGGCTACTGCTGCGCGCTGGCTCTCCTCCTCTTCACCCGGGCCTCCCTCGTGGGGCCCGGGCTTCAGCACAGAGCCCGCGAGGCTCCTGACAGCACTCCTCTCCACTCCGGCACCGGCGTCCTCACACGATGCGGGGTAGGCTCCCGCCTCGTCCCACTCTCCTCCGTCCTTCACCCGGGCCCCCTCCTGGGACCCGGGACGTTGATGCGGAGCCCGCGAGGCTCCGGACCTCCCTCTCTTCCGGAGCGAAGTCTCCGGCGGCGTTGGCCAGCGCGGGGTGGGCTCCCGCCTGGATCCTACTTCCGGGACTCTCTTCACCCGGGCCACCCCTAGTGGGGCCCGGGACTTTACTCCGGAGCCCGCGAGGCTCCCGACGACCTCCCTCGACTTCCTCGCTTGCGGGGCGGGACTTCCCCAGGCGCTCTCACCAGCGCCAATCCCAGCGCGGCTCCCCTGACGTCACGGGGAAGCCCGCGCAGCGCTCCTGGGTCTCCTGGGCCGGCGGTGACTCCAGGCAACTCCTCTTCTCCTCACAGAGGGGTAGGCTCCCTCCCAGCACACGCACACACGCGGGGTAGGCTCCCGCTGTATTTTTAAAAGTAATAACGCGGGGTGGGCACCCGCGAAGGTCTTCACCAGGCAGAAAGGCGCGGGGTAGGCTCCCGCGGCACTTCCAAATAAGCCGCTCTCCTTCACGGCCACACGCGCTCCTTCACGCTAGCGCGCGACAGCGCTCCCGAGGCCGCGGCGGTGATCCTGGGCAGTTTCAGCATGCGGGGTGGGCTCCCGCCACGCAGCATACACACGGGGTAGGCTCCTGTGGTATTCTTAAGCACCCAGCTCTCCCTGGCAGCACACGAGCAGCGCTCCACTTCTTAGCGCTACACAGCGCTTTGCAGACGGTGTCTTCAGGGGGTTACAGCGCTTTCCAGCTCCCGGGCACAGCGCTAGGGTGCAGGCATCAGCCCTCTTCTTCCTGCAGGCGGCACCAGCAGCGCTCCCCCTCCAGGGTCCCCCAGGATGAGTAGCGCTCTGGCAATCCAGCGCTGCAGGCACCCTCTCCCTTCTTCTGGCACCGCAGATATAGCGCTCACCGGCGCTAGAGGCCAAGAGACATGTAATGCAGGGCGAGATCAGTGGCTAGTAGGGCGGCTCACCAGTCCCGAAGCAGCAGCTCCTCAGAACGGTCATCCTCCGGTAGGGTGGCAATCCTGCCAGCACAGCAGCCTCCACTCCGGCAATGTCTCTTCATTGGCCCTGGGGCCAACAGGGGGGTGTAGATGGGCACAGGGGCCAGCACACAGGCCCAATGTGGCGGTTTCCCTGGCAGAAGGTCCCTTCCCCTTCAGTCCAGGCTCTGCACTGCCTCAGTCTCCTCACATGGCAGCTAGAAGGTTCTCTCCGGAACCGGTTCTAACTGGTTCAGGGGAGGAGTAGAGCACCCTCGGTGCGACGCTTCCCTCCAAAAGCAGGGGGCGCTGGGGGACAAACCACTAGGCTGCCAACCCACCTCAGTCAGGCGTCACATGGGCAGGCAGGCATGGCGTCCATTTTAACAGTGACATTTTTCCACAGTGCTTTTCTAAAATGGCGGCGCTAACAGGGTGTACCATATTACACAGCATTTGTTATGTTCTGTTCAGACACACCATATTTTATTGTCACACAAGCGAAAAAATTCAGGGCAAAAGGGCCAAGTCCAACAGTGAAGTACTGAAAGAAGGAGTGAAGTTCTGAAGGGAGGAGTGAGTGCTGAATGGGTAACGTGCCAGAGTGTGGGTCGTGTGCTGAATGGGTAAAGTACTGGATGGATGAGTAAATACTGAAGGGTGAGTGAGGTCCTGAAGGGGTGAGTGACGTCCTGAAGTAGTGCACACCTACACACATCCGGACCTGGGCTGTCCCACTAGTCTCTGGGACTCCATCTGGCCTGGGTGAGGCTGGGGTGGCGGGGGGGGGGGGGTCGCCTCCGGATGGGCGGGGCCAGCAGTGAGGTGCACGACCCCCCAGTGGCGTCGTTTCATTATTGTAATTGCATTTATATAGCGCTTACTACCCCAGACGAGGCGTCGAATCGCTTTTTGCAAGTAGCACGCTACTCCGGAACCCAAAAAGGATTAGTGGTGAATTACTATAGTGAAATTTGAGTTAATTTGAGCAGTGGGCATGTGAGTCTGTTAGTTGGATTGAAAAGGATAATGGAGGGATAGAAGAGGGAAGAGTCTAGAGCAGTGATACTCGAAGTACGGCCCGGGGACCACTTGCGGCCCACTTGACCTTTACATGCGGCCCTTCTGGTAAAGTTTAGTTGCTGAGCACTAATATTCAGATTTTTTTTTTTAAATAAGCAAGCAAGCGTTTATTAGCCTGCAAATAAATGCTTGCCCGTTTATTTAACATTTTGTTAGACCTATTTACACAATCCCTGACACACCCAGACCCCCTACCACCACCCTGCTGGTATCGGTGCAGCCCTCGGTCACACCACAGACTGAACTTTGCAGCCCCATGGCAAATGTTTGCAAGTACCCATGGTCTAGAAAGTGTTTATTGGGAGACCATAGTAGTAAGAGGAGGTTTGGGATGCCTCAAGGAGATTCATGAGGCAAGAATTTAGATGAGTTGTATGGGAGATCATAGTATTAAAATGAGGTTTGGGATAAGTCAGAGTGGAGGTATTATGAGCGGTATAGGGTGAATATTTAGGGTAGTGCATAGTCGACAACATGGCTAAAACACATTCCCAAAGACAATATCTCTTGCATAGGTGAATCCTATTGGCTTTGCCAATTCTTGTTTTAATTTAACTTTATGGCACGCTTGAAGTACTGCGAGAGCATCAGCCATTTTTACTTCACTCTTAATTGTGCGATTTCAGCGATGCCGTATCGGAAGTGCGCTCTCTAGTCTTTGCCAGTTGGGATGTGTCATCCGTGGCCCTCTTCTGTCTGTAACTTAGGGGACAAAAGATCATAATTAAATGTAACAGGAAGAAAGAAAGATGGGCTGATAGGAAAGGGAAAGACGAGGGAGGGCTGAAGTAAGGAAAGGTGAGAGTAAGGAGGGGTAAAAGAAAGGGACGCTTGTGATAGGAAGGATGGAAGGGCGAGTGGGGGAAAGTGTGAATGGTTGGATGGGACAGAGTAAAGGAAAATCTGAGAGTGGATGGATGGACAAATGGATTGATGAAAGTCTTTAGTGATAGATGGGGAAGTCAAAGGATGGATGAATGAGTGAGTGGATGTATGGATGCATTCATAGATGATGGATCAGCACCTTGAGACCCTCACTGGTGATTTGCAGCGCTCTACAGATCCCTGATTGATTGATTGATTGACCTGGGGAGGGATTGAATGATGGGTGAATGAATGGAAGACAGAACGTAAAGGTGAAATGGTGGATAGCAGAGGGTGGGTGGAAGGGTGAAGGGATGAATGGAGACATGCTTTGATGGGAGAGACGAGGAGCCCTTCTGTGGACGGTTGGGCTCATGTGTTTATCTTACTTGGTGCCATCAGAGATTTTTGTCAAAGTGGGGGCTATTTTTATTTTTTGGCTACTCCCTTGAAGACCCTCCCCAACCCATCAGATGACCCTAGGCTTCTGCTGGGTGGGGCCTTCGAAAAGCATGTATTTTGCAAGTGTGCTGACTTTGAATGTTCAGTGTGCACTGTCATGTTTGTTCTATGTGTATGTGTGTTCTGAGTGTGGGTGTTTTGTGTTATGTTATGTTGATTTGTATAGCACACTAATCACCTGAAAGGGTATCCAGGCTCTGTGTTCATGTTTATTCCATGTGAGTGTGTGTGTATATACTGTGTGTGTACTGAGTGTGGATGTTTTGTGTGCAGTATTATGTTTATTCTTGGTGTGTGTTCATGTTTATTCTTGGTGTGTGTACTGAGTGTGGATGTTTTGTGTGCAGTATTATGTTTATTCTTGGTGTGTGTAAGTGTGTGTACTGAGTATGGATGTTTTGTGTGCAGTATTATGTTTATTCTTGGTGTGTGTAAGTGTGTGTACTGAGTATGGATGTTTTGTGTGCAGTATTATGTTTATTCTTGGTGTGTGTAAGTGTGTGTACTGAGTGTGGATGTTTTGTGTGCAGTATTATGTTTATTCTTGGTGTGTGTATGTGTGTGTACTGAGTATGGATGTTTTGTGTGCAGTATTATGTTTATTCTTGGTGTGTGTAAGTGTGTGTACTGAGTATGGATGTTTTGTGTGCAGTATTATGTTTATTCTTGGTGTGTGTAAGTGTGTGTACTGAGTGTGGATGTTTTGTGTGCAGTATTATGTTTATTCTTGGTGTGTGTATGTGTGTGTACTGAGTGTGGATGTTTTGTGTGCAGTATTATGTTTATTCTTGGTGTGTGTATGTGTGTGTACTGAGTGTGGATGTTTTGTGTGCAGTATTATGTTTATTCTTGGTGTGTGTAAGTATGTGTACTGAGTGTGGATGTTTTGTGTGCAGTATTATGTTTATTCTTGGTGTGTGTAAGTGTGTGTACTGAGTGTGGATGTTTTGTGTGCAGTATTATGTTTATTCTTGGTGTGTGTAAGTGTGTGTACTGAGTGTGGATGTTTTGTGTGCAGTATTATGTTTATTCTTGGTGTGTGTAAGTGTGTGTACTGAGTATGGATGTTTTTTGTGCAGTATTATGTTTATTCTTGGTGTGTGTATGTGTGTGTACTGAGTGTGGATGTTTTGTGTGCAGTATTATGTTTATTCTTGGTGTGTGTATGTGTGTGTACTGAGTGTGGATGTTTTGTGTGCAGTATTATGTTTATTCTTGGTGTGTGTATGTATGTGTACTGAGTGTGGATGTTTTGTGTGCAGTATTATGTTTATTCAGTGTGTGTGTAAGTGTGTGTACTGAGTATGGATGTTTTGTGTGCAGTATTATGTTTATTCTTGGTGTGTGTATGTGTGTGTACTGAGTGTGGATGTTTTGTGTGCAGTATTATGTTTATTCTTGGTGTGTGTATGTGTGTGTACTGAGTGTGGATGTTTGGTGTGCAGTATTATGTTTATTCTTGGTGTGTGTAAGTGTGTGTACTGAGTGTGGATGTTTTGTGTGCAGTATTATGTTTATTCTTGGTGTGTATATACTGTGTGTGTACTGAGTGTGGATGTTTTGTGTGCAGTATTATGTTTATTCTTGGTGTGTGTATGTGTGTGCACTGAGTGTGGATGTTTGGTGTGCAGTATTATGTTTATTCTTGGTGTGTGTAAGTATGTGTACTGAGTGTGGTTGTTTTGTGTGCAGTATTATGTTTATTCTTGGTGTGTGTAAGTGTGTGTACTGAGTGTGGATGTTTTGTGTGCAGTATTATGTTTATTCTTGGTGTGTGTAAGTGTGTGTACTGAGTGTGGATGTTTTGTGTGCAGTATTATGTTTATTCTTGGTGTGTGTAAGTGTGTGTACTGAGTGTGGATGTTTTGTGTGCAGTATTATGTTTATTCTTGGTGTGTGTATGTGTGTGTACTGAGTGTGGATGTTTTGTGTGCAGTATTATGTTTATTCTTGGTGTGTGTATGTGTGTGTACTGAGTGTGGATGTTTTGTGTGCAGTATTATGTTTATTCTTGGTGTGTGTATGTGTGTGTACTGAGTGTGGATGTTTTGTGTGCAGTATTATGTTTATTCTTGGTGTGTGTATGTGTGTGTACTGAGTGTGGATGTTTTGTGTGCAGTATTATGTTTATTCTTGGTGTGTGTAAGTGTGTGTACTGAGTGTGGATGTTTTGTGTGCAGTATTATGTTTATTCTTGGTGTGTGTGTGTGTACTGAGTGTGGATGTTTTGTGTGCAGTATTATGTTTATTCTTGGTGTGTGTAAGTGTGTGTACTGAGTATGGCTGTTTTGTGTGCAGTATTATGTTTATTCTTGGTGTGTGTATGTGTGTGTACTGAGTGTGGATGTTTTGTGTGCAGTATTATGTTTATTCTTGGTGTGTGTAAGTGTGTGTACTGAGTGTGGATGTTTTGTGTGCAGTATTATGTTTATTCTTTGTGTGTGTATGTGTGTGTACTGAGTGTGGATGTTCTTTGTTTAGTGTGTTCATGTTTATTCAGTGTGTGTGTATGTGTGTGTACGGAGTATGGATGTTTTGTGTGCAGTATTATGTTTATTCTTGGTGTGTGTATGTGTGTGTACTGAGTGTGGATGTTCTTTGTTTAGTGTGTTCATGTTTATTCAGTGTGTGTGTACTGAGTGTGGATGTTTTGTGTGCAGTATTATGTTTATTCTTGGTGTGTGTAAGTGTGTGTACGGAGTATGGATGTTTTGTGTGCAGTATTATGTTTATTCTTGGTGTGTGTATGTGTGTGTACTGAGTGTGGATGTTCTTTGTTTAGTGTGTTCATGTTTATTCAGTGTGTGTGTATGTGTGTGTACTGAGTGGATGTTTTGTGTGCAGTATTATGTTTATTCTTGGTGTGTGTAAGTGTGTGTACTGAGTGTGGATGTTTTGTGTGCAGTATTATGTTTATTCTTGGTGTATGTGTGTGTACTGAGTGTGGATGTTTTGTGTGCAGTATTATGTTTATTCAGTGTTTGTGTAAGTGTGTGTACTGAGTATGGATGTTTTGTGTGCAGTATTATGTTTATTCTTGGTGTGTGTATGTGTGTGTACTGAGTGTGGATGTTTTGTGTGCAGTATTATGTTTATTCTTGGTGTGTGTATGTGTGTGTACTGAGTGTGGATGTTTGGTGTGCAGTATTATGTTTATTCTTGGTGTGTGTAAGTGTGTGTACTGAGTGTGGATGTTTTGTGTGCAGTATTATGTTTATTCTTGGTGTGTATATACTGTGTGTGTACTGAGTGTGGATGTTTTGTGTGCAGTATTATGTTTATTCTTGGTGTGTGTATGTGTGTGTACTGAGTGTGGATGTTTGGTGTGCAGTATTATGTTTATTCTTGGTGTGTGTAAGTATGTGTACTGAGTGTGGATGTTTTGTGTGCAGTATTATGTTTATTCTTGGTGTGTGTATGTGTGTGTACTGAGTGTGGATGTTTTGTGTGCAGTATTATGTTTATTCTTGGTGTGTGTAAGTGTGTGTACTGAGTGTGGATGTTTTGTGTGCAGTATTATGTTTATTCTTGGTGTGTGTAAGTGTGTGTACTGAGTATGGATGTTTTGTGTGCAGTATTATGTTTATTCTTGGTGTGTGTATGTGTGTGTACTGAGTGTGGATGTTTTGTGTGCAGTATTATGTTTATTCTTGGTGTGTGTATGTGTGTGTACTGAGTGTGGATGTTTTGTGTGCAGTATTATGTTTATTCAGTGTGTGTGTATGTGTGTGTACTGAGTGTGGATGTTTTGTGTGCAGTATTATGTTTATTCAGTGTGTGTGTATGTGTGTGTACTGAGTATGGATGTTTTGTGTGCAGTATTATGTTTATTCTTGGTGTGTGTAAGTGTGTGTACTGAGTGTGGATGTTTTGTGTGCAGTATTATGTTTATTCTTGGTGTGTGTAAGTGTGTGTACTGAGTATGGATGTTTTGTGTGCAGTATTATGTTTATTCTTGGTGTGTGTATGTGTGTGTACTGAGTGTGGATGTTTTGTGTGCAGTATTATGTTTATTCTTGGTGTGTGTAAGTATGTGTACTGAGTGTGGATGTTTTGTGTGCAGTATTATGTTTATTCTTGGTGTGTGTAAGTGTGTGTACTGAGTGTGGATGTTTGGTGTGCAGTATTATGTTTATTCTTGGTGTGTGTAAGTGTGTGTACTGAGTGTGGATGTTTGGTGTGCAGTATTATATTTATTCTTGGTGTGTGTGTGTGTACTGAGTGTGGATGTTTTGTGTGCAGTATTATGTTTATTCTTGGTGTGTGTAAGTATGTGTACTGAGTGTGGATGTTTTGTGTGCAGTATTATGTTTATTCTTGGTGTGTGTAAGTGTGTGTACTGAGTGTGGATGTTTGGTGTGCAGTATTATGTTTATTCTTGGTGTGTGTAAGTGTGTGTACTGAGTGTGGATGTTTGGTGTGCAGTATTATGTTTATTCTTGGTGTGTGTGTGTGTACTGAGTGTGGATGTTTTGTGTGCAGTATTATGTTTATTCTTGGTGTGTGTATGTGTGTGTACTGAGTGTGGATGTTTTGTGTGCAGTATTATGTTTATTCTTGGTGTGTGTATGTGTGTGTACTGAGTGTGGATGTTTTGTGTGCAGTATTATGTTTATTCTTGGTGTGTGTATGTGTGTGTACTGAGTGTGGATGTTTTGTGTGCAGTATTATGTTTATTCTTGGTGTGTGTAAGTGTGTGTACTGAGTGTGGATGTTTTGTGTGCAGTATTATGTTTATTCTTGGTGTGTGTATGTGTGTGTACTGAGTGTGGATGTTTTGTGTGCAGTATTATGTTTATTCTTGGTGTGTGTAAGTGTGTGTACTGAGTATGGCTGTTTTGTGTGCAGTATTATGTTTATTCTTGGTGTGTGTATGTGTGTGTACTGAGTGTGGATGTTCTGTGTGCAGTATTATGTTTATTCTTGGTGTGTGTAAGTGTGTGTACTGAGTGTGGATGTTTTGTGTGCAGTATTATGTTTATTCTTTGTGTGTGTATGTGTGTGTACTGAGTGTGGATGTTCTTTGTTTAGTGTGTTCATGTTTATTCAGTGTGTGTGTATGTGTGTGTACGGAGTATGGATGTTTTGTGTGCAGTATTATGTTTATTCTTGGTGTGTGTATGTGTGTGTACTGAGTGTGGATGTTCTTTGTTTAGTGTGTTCATGTTTATTCAGTGTGTGTGTATGTGTGTGTACGGAGTATGGATGTTTTGTGTGCAGTATTATGTTTATTCTTGGTGTGTGTATGTGTGTGTACTGAGTGTGGATGTTCTTTGTTTAGTGTGTTCATGTTTATTCAGTGTGTGTGTATATGTGTGTGTACTGAGTGGATGTTTTGTGTGCAGTATTATGTTTATTCTTGGTGTGTGTAAGTGTGTGTACTGAGTATGGATGTTTTGTGTGCAGTATTATGTTTATTCTTGGTGTGTGTAAGTGTGTGTACTGAGTATGGATGTTTTGTGTGCAGTATTATGTTTATTCTTGGTGTATGTATGTGTGTGTACTGAGTGTGGATGTTCTTTGTTTAGTGTGTTCATGTTTATTCAGTGTGTGTGTATTTCCTGATTGTGATCTTCTGTGTGCAGTATTATGTTTATTCTTGGTGTGTGTATGTGTGTGTACTGAGTATGGATGTTTTGTGTGCAGTATTATGTTTATTCTTGGTGTGTGTAAGTGTGTGTACTGAGTGTGGATGTTTGGTGTGCAGTATTATGTTTATTCTTGGTGTGTGTATGTGTGTGTACTTAGTGTGGATGTTCTTTGTTTAGTGTGTTCATGTTTATTCAGTGTGTGTGTATTTCCTGATTGTGATCTTCTGTGTGCAGGGTCATGTTTATTTCATGTCTCTGTACTGGGTCTGCATTCATTTGCCTTGTGCTGAAAGCCCCGGATTTGGGGCCCCTGGAGGGTTGGGGGGCTCCCCTCTGGCACAGGAGCTGCAGGGGGAGGAGGGTGTTATGCCCCTGACACAATTCTGTTCACACAACCCTTACAGCAGCCTCTTTAACCAGGTGTTGAGTCTCAATAATCGAGTCCCTCGGGATCAACTCGCTGCTCAGTGGTCACCTCTTGATAGCCTTAAATCTGAGCACAGATGATTACGGTGATCAAGTGAGGGAAGGAGATCTGTAAAACATAACATAGGAACTTGTGATATATATGTTGAATGATTAATACTAGTATATGTAATGTTTTACCTGCAAAAGAAAATAACCCTGGATAACCTTGTGTCCAAGGACCAGAGTCCAAGCACTCCATATCCTCTTTCCTCAGAGTAATATTGTGATATAAAAATACAATTTATCTACCTGAACCTGTACTGGTAGATGTCCTCACCATTGCCATAATCATGAATACCCACCAAAGAGAAGAAGAAGACTGACAAGCCTCACAGGGAGTGAACCAACCAGGACTCAAATGATGCCCTGTTAGCAGATCGAACAGAGAATACAAAAGAACTAATACATGTTCCAATGGGCGACAGATTTGTGTCATAGCAATCACGGAATCAGTGATTATTCATTTTCATAACCGCAACTTCCTTTTGTAAAGTTCATAAGTTCCTTAGGACTTTTTTTATCTTTGTAACAAAATCGATACAATGAAAGTCTATCACAATATTGCAGGGAAGCCATGATCCTTTCACAAAGTTGTTTGGTGTTTTGTTTGGCACAATTCACAGCTGTTTCTTTCCCCCAAATACCAGAGAGTTCAGATATGAACAAGTTATCCAGGCAAGGTGAAGAATACTCACCGAACCGTGAATTGTTTTAGGAATAACACCGGCAAATACTTCCCCACCAAAAATGTTTTTGCGAGCACCTTCCCAACACAGAAAGAAATGTCTGCTTTGTTTAAATAGACAAAGCCTTGCGGTGATTAGAGAGTAGCCTTCACTCAGCCTCCGTTTCAACAATTCAAACTTTGATTGGTGCACTGCACCCTTATCCACAAGAAGACTCCGATAGAAACGCACAGCAGCTCTGCTTCAGAGATCCGGCGAGAATAATCTGCAGCGTGCTGAACCCGGAAGCTGCTTTTATACTTCCGGTTCAGCAGGAATCATGGGAATTGTAGTTCAGTCTCTCAAACCGTCTCCTCCATCCAAACCATCAACTGAGAATACAACTCCTGCATGGCTGAATGACTCTGGAAGGAACACAACATAGGCAACGAGGAACATTCTCCACTGGCACACAAATGTTTTGTTACTCGCCTCTGATGTCTTCGCGATTAATGTGTAACACCAGGGCCATTGAAATAATGTGGCAGGAGAGCACCAAATTACGCAGCAAGGTTAACTAAATTATGTGGAAGAAAAGGCACATTTAGCAGCATTATGCAGCACATTTTATGTTAGTATTACATAATAATGTTGTCATTTTTACACACGTGCACACTATCTGGTAAAGGGCCCGCCTCATTATTAACAGTTTACAACCATATTTATCAACGAGCAACAGAAAGTTGTCCAGTCAACCTTTGGGAAGGGCCTTCCGCTGCACAGCATACAAGTTCGTCCAGAGAAGGCAATTGAGCTGTTGCTCCCCGGGAAAAAACACACAGGGGGCCAGGTAATGGTGAATGTAATGCACATTGATACAGCCAGCACCCATCCGATGCTCTTCTTTGCAGCCCTCTGCGGCTTGGGGTGCAGGTGGCCTCCTGCGGCTTGGGGTGCAGGTGGCCTCCTGCGGCTTGGGTTGCAGTTGGTCCCTGCGACTTGGGTTGCAGTTGGTCCCTGCGACTTGGGTTGCAGTTGGTCCCTGCGGCTTGCGGAGCGGGTGGCCCCTGCGGCTTGCGGAGCGGATGGCGCCTGCGACTTGGGATGCGAGTGGCCCCTGCGGCTTAGGCTGCAGGTGGCCCCTGCGGCTTAGGCTGAGGGTGACCCCTGCGGTTTGGGCTGCGGGTGACCCCGTCGGCTTGGGGTGCAGGTGGCCCCTGCGGGTTGGGGTGCAGGTGGCCACTGGGGCTAGGAGTGCGGGTGGCCCCTGCGGCTTGGGGTGCATGTGGCCCCTGCGGCTTAGGGTGCATGTGGCCCCTGCGGCTAGTGTGCAGGTGGCCCTTGCAACTAGGGGTGCAGATGGCCCCTGCGGCTAGGAGTGCGGGCGGCCCCTGTGGCTGGGAGTGCGGGCGGCCCCTGCGGCTAGGGGTGCGGGTGGCCCCTGTGACTAGGGGTGCAGGTGGCCCCTGAGGCTTGGGGTGCAGTTGGCCCTTGCGGCTTGGGGTGCGGGTGGCCCTTGAGGCTAGGAGTGCGGGTGGCCCCTGCGGCTAGGGGTGCGGGTGGCCCCTGTGACTAGGGGTGTAGGTGGCCCCTGTGGCTAGGGGTGCAGGTGGCCCCTGTGGCTAGGGGTGCAGGTGGCCCCTGCTGCTAGGGGTGCAGGTGGCCCCTGCTGCTAGGGGTGCAGGTGACCCCTGCTGCTAGGGGTGCAGGTGGCCCCGGCTGCCATGGGTGCAGGTGGCTCCTGCTGCCATGGGTGCAGGTGGCTCCTGCTGCCAGGGGTGCAGGTGGCCCCTGCGGCTTGCGGAGCGGGTGGCCCCGGCGGCTTGCGGAGCGGTGGTCCCGGCGGCTTGGGGTGCGGGTGGCCCCTGCGGCTCGGGGTGCGGGTGGCCCCTGCGGCTTGGGCTGCGGGTGACCCCTGCGGCTCGGGGTGGGGGTGGCCCCTGCAGCTTGGGGTGCAGTTAGCCCTTGTGGCTCAGGTGGCCCCTGAGGCTTGTGGAGAAGGTGGCCCCTGCGGCTTGCGGAGAAGGTGGCCCCTGCGGCTTGCGGTGCGGGTGGCCCCTGCGGCTTGGGGTGCGGGTGGCCCCTGCGGCTTTTGCTGCGGGTGACCCCTGCGGCTTGGGGTGAGGGTGGCCCCTGCGGTTTGGGATGCGAGTGGCCCCTGCGGTTTGGGATGCGGGTGACCCCTGCGGTTTGGGATGAGGGTGGCCCCTGCGGTTTGGGATGCGGGTGGCCCCTGCGGCTTCGGGTGCGGGTGGCCCCTGCGGCTAGGGGTGCTGGTTGCCCCTGCGGCTTGGGGTGCGGGTGCCCCCTGCGGCTTGGGGTGCGGCTGGCCCCTGCGGCTTCGGGTGCGGGTGGCCCCTGCGGTTTGGGATGCGGGTGGCCCCTGCGGTTTGGGATGCGGGTGGCCTCTGCGGTTTGGGATGCGGGTGGCCCCTGCGGTTTGGGATGCGGGTGGCCCCTGCGGCTTGGGGTGTGGGTACCCCTGCGGCTTGGGGTGCGGCTGGCCCCTGCGGCTAGGGATGCGGCTGGCCCCTGCGGCTAGGAGTGCAGGTTGCCCCTGCGGCTAGGGGTGCGGGTTGCCCCTGCGGCTTCGGGTGGCCCCTGCGGCTTCGGGTGCGGGTGGCCCCTGCGGTTTGGGATGCGGGTGGCCCCTGCGGTTTGGGGTGTGGGTGGCCCCTGCGGCTTGGGATGCGGGTGGCCCCTGCGGCTTCGGGTGCGGGTGGCCCCCAGCGGCTAGGGGTGCTGGTGCCCCCTGTGGCTTCGGGTGCGGGTGCCCCCTGCGGCTTCGGGTGCGGGTGCCCCCTGCGGCTAGGGGTGCAGGTGGCTCCTAGCAGCTTCATGGCAGGGACTTCATTCACTTCAAATGTAGGAAGGCACCAGTGCATCAGGCGCTTGGCGTCACGCAGGGTCACTGGATATTTCAGTTTTTCTGTTCCCAGAGCTCCACGTGTGTCTCTTCCCCCTGGCAGGGCGCAGGAGTTCTCTCGCAGTCGCCCCTTGTCTGCGGGATCACGCAGGGGCTTGGCAGGCGCTGCTGTCATCAAATTCTATGGAGGAACCGGAAGCGCTTGGCCAGTTGTGCCCACAGGGTTGGCAGCAGCCGGAAACATCCTCGGTGTTGACACTCAACACAACAAGCATTGCCCCGCCAACAGCTCTGACTTCTAAGTAAAAGTGACTCTTCAGCCATTGATGGTTTAGTCACTCAATAAACTATCACACACTTATCCTGGCTGAACCAAAACCGTAGAGTCCTGTTTCCAAACCCGATAAAAGTATTTCTCTTTTTTTTTTAAATGACTCTCACCCACATCTCTGTAGATATAAAATGCTCAACCCCACTTTTCGAGGGAGCACTTTGATGGTGTTTGACCGCTGGGGTGCTTTCGAAAGTTAAAATACCTGCGGGAAATCCCTTTTCAATGACACCCCTTTAAACCATAGGCCGTTAAAAACAAAGGGGGCGTATGTGGGTCATAAATTATCTCCCGCGTCTGACTGGTCGACATGTCTCGGCCAGAAAGTGACTAGCCTGGGAGGTGAACCGGCCTCTTCCGGGCCAATAGGATCCCTAGCTGAATTTGTTGTTTAATAGCCCTTAATTATTTGGGGTTCAGACATGCATTCACTCCGTGCACCCACAGGAGTTGCCTCGCTAGGTGTTCCTTCCGTCTGTCCTTGTGCTTGGTAGCCGGGGCCCTCCTGGTTTCGTATTCATGGGCATAGGTTGGTTACAGGTGGGTCGGGCCTTGCAGTCACAGTTGCGCCTCGAGGCGCCCCGGTGATTCAGAATGACTGACTCCCAGACTATGCCGGAGGGGCGGGGCCTGAATTAGGTGTACTCACTGGGCCCCCACTTCACAGTTACTACTGGAGGCGCTTCCGGTACAGCGCCTGTACTCTCGAACGGGTTTCACAGCACCGGAGACCACGTGACCCATTAGAATGCGCATTCTCTGTAAACACCATCGCTATCGGGTAATAAAAGAAAGGGTAGATTCGCGACCAGAAGTTTCAATTCTATTAAGGACACGGAGGCTCCGATGATGCTCCTGTTTCTTTACTCTCTATTTTCATCAGCCAATCAGATGAAACTTTTTTTTAAAAAACCCTGCATTACCCTTGAACCCCTTACGGTCACATGTATCAGCAGAGAGCCCCGGCCCCTAGAACCTCCCAGATGCCTCTTTCTTCGCTGCTTCGCAGCCAGTTAAGTGCTATCCTTTGATCTTCACTTGAGTAATTACGATTGCTTTGGTGGCCATAATATGGCATTATGTTGTGTTATTCATAAAGTGTTCTATTCGCATTTTGTCGTATCGTTGTGTCAATGGATGCCTATGCATTTATTTAACTAAAGTCATCTCACGAGCCGGCTTCCGCTTGCTGCGCTCGCTCCGCTTCAATTGCCGCATTCGGGCGCTGGTTTCGCAGAGCGTTTTACCTCCCAGAGGGGTGGCCTGACTCCCACTTTGCTAGGTGGAGAGGGAGAAGGGGAGTCAGGGCCCCGGGCCCCTCGCCATGCTATCCTCTTTCGTTTTCACTTAAAGGGCAGTCGCACACATGCGCAATTGCAAACTCGCCGATTCCGGCCCTTGCAGGCTTGTTTACAACGCGGTGAGATTCTCTTTGCCACAGCCCTTATAGTACTTAGCTCCCAGACGCAGTAGCGGCTGCTACCAGACGGGGGTAGTGGGGCAGGGGGGATTGGGGAAAAAAAGAAAAAACGTACCTGGAATGGCTGGCCGCCGCCTCTCCTCCGTCCTCATCCTTTTACTGTCTCCAGTCCCGGCCGGCAGCAGGAAGCCCCCAGGCTCCCCATAGCCAATCACAACGCTGCTATGCAGCATTGTGATTGGTCTGAGCACCGTGGTTTGGTGCTCAGACGGGAACAGGGAGCCTGTGCATGTTCCTGGCCTGGTGGGGAACATGCACAGTGCGCAGGACTGTTTGGCCGGCCCAAGAGGGACGGCCAAACAGTCATGAGCACTTAGGGAGTACAAACCTGCTCTGGCCAGCCCCGCCCCTGAATGAAATAGGAAAAATAAAATGATAATAACATTGTTATTATCATTTTATTATTCCTTTTGAGCAGTGGGGTGACGCTCCTCCGCCTTAGCAGAGGAGCTGCCACTGCCCAGACGATGCACAGGGAAGAGATGTGACGCCGCCGCCAGGGCGACTGACGCTGGAATCTGGGGCTCACGGTTCGATCCCCGGCACTGGCGGCAGGTCAGCCCAGCACCATGTGACTCTGGGCAATAGCTTGCTTAATCTTCCCGACGGCCCCCAGCGCCGGGATGCCTTCGGGTAACTGACTGCTGGCTGTATTATCCTTTAGGGTTGTACAGTTCAGCATAGGCTCTGCCTAGGGGTCTTTGGGGCAGGACTTGGTGGATGCGCTTGACGCTGGGGTGCAACAATCTGTTAACAAAGCCCTTGTGAAGGCTATAGGACCTCTTAAACGCAACTTGTGTGGTTACGCAAGCAGCAAGATTGTATTCCAGCCCCCCGATAATTGAAGGTGGCCCTACACAAAAGCCCCCGAGGGGCCCCACGCTGACGCTTTTGAAAAACCTTGCAGACTCCATGCCAAAAGCCCATGCTTATAGCGCTCCACCTAATCCCCCCCTTCACTCCCAACCCGATACTGGATGTCACAGACTCTACTTCATCACAGAGCTCAGATCAAGACAATGAACCTGGCCCTTGTAAGCGCAACGGAAGTCCCATCATATTAACGTCCAGAAGCAACCCAAGGTACTTACCATTGAGCTGGGTGATGTCATCCACTCTAGATCTTCTGAGTGGCTGCCCCCACAGGGATTAGTAGATTATGTGCAATTGCATATCCAACAAGGGTTCGACAAAGACGTCAGGGCTCACCTACGCTCCGAATGCCCCAGACCAGACCTCCCCGGTAAGGGCACTGAAACCCCTGAAGTGGACCCCAGCTTGGTAACCTATCTGAAAAAGTACTCTAAAGATCCGAAAAAAGGTCTTGATTGTGCCTGGCGCAGTTGTCAGGATAACTTACTGGATGTCTCTGGCCCTCTACTTGAAATCCTTGAGCTAGGCTACCACGCCAAGGAGTTGGCAACCACTATAGACCCGGACATCTTGGACGGGCTGGGCCCAAAGAGCTGTTTGCCAGCTTGGTAACGCAAACTGTGACATTTCCAGGGAAAGGAGCCAATGGAGTCGCAGCTCACCGAGCTCGGGTCATCTGATTCAGGGCCTATTGCCAGGGCCTTTTATTTGGAACCCCTCTTCTTAAAGGAGCTGTTGAAGTTTGTCACAACTTACAGTAACTTGGATAAGGCAAAAGGATCTCTCAAGAAAGAGTTCCGTCCACTTTTTGGCAGGGCCGGATGCTTCGGGGAAGTACGTTCGGCTGTGGCTACCACTATGGCCCACAGGGTGA
Source organism: Calotriton arnoldi (assembly GCA_963921515.1). Classification (NCBI taxonomy): domain Eukaryota; kingdom Metazoa; phylum Chordata; class Amphibia; order Caudata; family Salamandridae; genus Calotriton; species Calotriton arnoldi. Next base: position 698,243 of record CAWUFW010000223.1, on the reverse strand, counting down.
TTTCTACCAAAGAGGTAGAGGAGGAAACCAAGATTCCTCTTACAGTTCCACATTCCACCCCTCCCGTTCTCGAGCCACAAATAGTTTCTGGAGGGATCTTTACAGAGGGTCGCAAGGATCGTCCCAGGAGTCTGGTTAAACAGGTGAGGATTATTCCACTTTCAGAGATTTTACTAGTGGGCAGGATCAGATATTTCATACACAACGGGCACAGACTGACACAAAACCCGTGGGTTCTCGAGTCCAGACAGGGTTTGAAGGAAGTGACCCGAAAAGGGCCACCCGGGTTATCTACAACCTCCTAATAGCCTTCCACAAAATGAAGAGTCGGTCAGACAGTAGAGAATACAAACAGTTGTTTATTAGCAATACTCTGCAGAGGAGTCCAATCTGACCTGCACCCTAAGATGTCTGCCGAGGGACTGACCCCCCCAACAGTCTGCAGCACATAACCATTCCTCCCAAGAACCTCCAACCACCCCCACAATGGAAAGTTACCTGCTTAGGCCGAACATGAACAAAGGAGGCAAAGAAGGATGGGCTACCACCTGCCAGATGGGCACACACCATCACAGTTTCAAGGTTGCCGTGCTGGGTCTCAGCGTCTCCTAACGTGGGAGCAGAACTACACACACGGATAGGTATGCGAAGGCAGAATGGCCTATTAATTAGTAAGTCAGAAAGTAACCTTGCACAGAAGAGAAAATAATAACTAAATACTGTGTTCTGCTAAGGCAAGCAATAATGAGGCCTAGTTCAGACAGGGCCTAATAGGGATTACGAAATATAACATGGAACGAGTGTATAGCAAAAGTGGGGTTTTCAAACCTAACAGGTTACAAGTTGGAAATAGAATTCTTGGTGACCTTATATTTTGTGGACTCGCCAGAAACATCTGTCCTGTTGGTGACAAAAGCCTCCTGTGCCGGAAAAGCAGCACAACCAGATGTCGGCTGCAGATCGAAGGAAGCCCTGTCTGGGGCAGCTGGACCTCGCACCACCTGGACGGACTAGAGCCAAGCCCAATCTAATGTTAGTCGAGTTCACGACCATCAACCGAACTAGGTCCAACTTCAGCCTCTTTCTGCCTCCCTGGGTCTAAAATTCAAATAGTAAAAAAGGTTTTATTCCTTTCCAGCAACTGAAAAATAAATCGAGATAAGAAGACAGTGCAATTATTATGTTTCTCTATTCACAAAAATGCCTCCCCGTCTAGACGAACAAGCCAGAGAAACTTCTGCATGGGTGATTTCTGGCAAGTTATTGACTGCTGTGGCTTTGTCTTATTTTTAGGTCTCGCCTACGCAGCGCGCATGCGCTGCATAGGAGACCTTTAGCCGTCGTACAGCTCTTTTTCCAAGCACATACTCGTGCTTGTGGCGGCATACAGCTTGCGGGAGTGCGCAGCGGCGCGCCACAAGCACGAGTGTGTGCTTTGAAAAAGAGCACACTGCGCACACACGCACGCGCGCGGCCAATGCTTGTTTCTATTCTAACTGGTTAGCATGTTCTTTCACAAGAGTGTGCTTCCCTGCGTATTTCTGTCCCTGGGGCTACAGAATGCCAAACATCGGAGGCTTATAGCCCTTACTAGTTTCTCTTAACTCCTTCCCACACACTTCAGCCCTTCGTCCTGCCTAAGCCGCTCACACTTTTACCCTGCCTCCCCCTCCGCCCATCACAACATTCTTGCACGTCTCCACCTTTCACCACTGTCAGCCATGCCCTACCGCTCCACCCTGGCTCCGTCTACTCACCCACACATCCTTCGACCATTGGACCGTTCCACTCCTTCCCCCACCCCTTAACACTTTCCAACCGCTCATTCCTCCCCAAGTAGTCACTCGTCCGCTTTTCATCCCTCAATTCGTGTACTCACCCATCGGCCCTCCGCCCCTCCCGCGGTCCCCCATCCACCTATCGCTCTCACCTCTGCACCCGCCTCTCTCACTATTCTTAACTGCTTCTCCCAATCCGCTCGCCTCCTCTCTCTCCATTCTACCCGTCAGTCACCCCAACCGGGACTCTCGTCGGTCTATCCGTCAGTCCCTCACCTATCCACTGATCCCTCACCCATCTACCCTTACGCTGCCTATTACTACCGCAACCATCTCTTCTCCACCGCTCGTTTCTTTCTCACCCCATCCACCTCTACCTCCGCACTGTCCCAATCTGCACTCCTCGCCCACGGCTCTTTATTTCTCTCACTTCTCCAGACAGTTCCCATCTCTCACTCATCCGTCCGGTTCCTTTCCCTCTCCCGGCACCTCACACTATTGTTACTTTCTTACCTCTGCGCCCTGTACCCCATCCCCAGCCTCTGCACCCGCTCCTGTATGTCACATTCACCTCACTAATGTCTTCCTCTTATCTTTCCACTCTCTTCCCATCTCTCAATCCCTCCAGCCTCTTCCCACCACTCCACCCTTTTCCCACTTCACCCCCTCCACTTTGTTCCCATTCCTCTCCCCTCTGCCATGTTGCTACCATATCTCACATCCACCTCACTATTGTCTTTCTCTCATCTTTCCACCCTCTTCTCATCTCTCACCCTCCACCCATCTCTCACTTTCACCCTCTCCCGTTTCTCATCATCTCCAACCTCTTCTCACCCCTCCGCCCTGTTCCCACCTCACACCCTCCACTTTGTTTCCATCACTCACCCCTGCCCCCCTCCCCCTGTTCCTATCTCTCACCCACCATGATTATGCTCGTCTCTTACTCCCGCTCCACTGTTTTTTCTTCACCTACTGTTCAAGTTCCCGTCTCACACCTCCCCACCTATTGTTTTCTCTTCTCTCGCCCCCCCCCTCTCCAATCTCTCACCCTCCTTAGTTCACTTAGCCCCGGATAGGTGTTGTCTCAGTATGCTGACTGGCTCAGCAGATCAGTTCTCCCTGCCGGGTCCGACCCCCTGGCACCAGGCCACATTTAGCTCGGGCGTGCCCACTCGGGTACTTTTGTCTTTCAGGTGCTCCCTCGGACCCACCACACACCTCTTCCTGGGTTTCAACCCTCAGATCTGACAGCCATCCCTCCACCCCAGGGGGGCCCCTCCCTGCCTCTCAGACAGGGCTGTGACAGGCCCGTAGTACACAGGCCCGCCTCGCGCTTCAAATCGAGTTTATTCAGCGGGACGATATGCAAACAGTAAAGACCTGACTTGTAAAGGACATGTGCGTGCCCGAACTCACTAAGTTTTTTTTCAATTCTGCATCCCTGGATAAAGAAGAACTCATTATTCACACATCCGGCCTTTACACAGCATATATATGTAAAAACAGCTTGTGTACTTTTACACAATGTCCCACAGATTTCCTTCGCGGAAATGTGCCCTGACTTGTGGTACTACCAGCAGAGGAGTAACCAGGGTGCCAGGGGCCCGAATGCAAGAAAGGAGAATGCACCACCCCATCCCTCCATGTCCTGGTTTGGTAACAAAAATCAGCAATAAGTAGGGGCAACGGGCCCTTTATACTGCTGAGCCCGGTGCCACTGCACCTGCTTCACTCCTGATAGCTATGCCTCTGGGTAATGCGCACAGTGCATATTGCGATCCCACGTGAAATAGATTGGGGAACAAATTGCTAATTCCGTAAACATATACAGTGAAAGGGAATTATTTACAAAAGGTTTGCGCAGGGGCTCAGCCTCGTCATTGGCTGTCTTCTGCTGCCAACCGGGGGCAGTGCCCCTTTTCCTTGTTGGCATTGGGCCCAGTGGCAACCTTGCTACAACATTGCTAACAAGCATTTGCAATGCAATAGGTCTCGCATTTACGTGAGTTTAAGCTATTGCCATTGTAAATGACAATGTCTTTATTTATGTTTTAAAAACCAATACCAAAATAAAGGCATAGCCATTTACAATGCCAATAGCTCAAACTTGCGTAACTGCGAGACCTATTGCATTGCAAATGCTTGTTGAAAAACAGCAGCCGAGCATATGGCCAGGAGCACATCTCACCTGTCCTTAAACAGCACTAGTTGGTAGTCAAGGGCCATGCTTGTAGGCTTAGTGTACACGCAGAGGTCCTGCTCCGGGTAGGACTGAGTGCTGGCTGAGGTCATGGGGTGGTTGGTCACACCGTGGTCAGGAGGCGACAGCCTGACTCAGGTGAGTTGGCATCATAGGCTTGGTGTACTCGCAGAGGTCCTGCTCCGGGTAGAGCTGCGGTGTTGTACGGAGGTGATGGAGTGGTTGGTGACCGCCTGGCTGAGGTAAGTTGGCATCATAGATGGAGCCTAGGAGGAAAATCTCAGCGGGTTGTTGCAGCTCCACGGATCACGCTCCTGCTCCCACTGAAGCCGCTGGCGGACCACCAGCAGTGTAAGATGGCGGTGGAGAGTAGGTTTTACTCGGTGTGTTTACAGGTGGTGCAGGGAATACACTTCATCCGCTGCCTGGAGCCCATTGGTCGATCAGCAGCGTGCAGCTCTGCTGGCACATGCTTGTATCTATTTAGAGTTTTTAACTTGGGGTGTAGGGTTAGAAAGTGCTGCCTGCCAGCCAACACCCAATGGGAAGATGTGCAACAGCCCAGCCGGTGAGGAGGGACAGAGTCAGGCACAGTCACCGGGGTTGGAGTCACACAGAGGTGGAAATACCGGATCCGCAGAACCAGTGTCTCACCCCCAGTTACTCACCACCTCTGACACTCATCCATTGGAGAGAGAAAAACAGAGAAGAAGGATGGTGTAGGGAAAAGGAGGTGAAGGAAGGTAGAAGAGGTGAGAGGAAGGATGGTGGAAGGAAGAGGAGATGGAGGAAGGGAGAAGAGGTGAGAGGAAGGATGATGGAAGGAAGAGGAGGTGAAGGAACGTAGAAGAGGTGAGAGGAAGGATGGTGGAAGGAAGAGGAGATGGAGGAAGGGAGAAGAGGTGAGAGGAAGGAAGAGGAGGTGGAGGAAGGTAGAAGAGGTGAGAGGAAGGATGGTGGAAGGAAGAGGAGATGGAGGAAGGTAGAAGAGGTGAGAGGAAGGAAGAGGAGATGGAGGAAGGTAGAAGAGGTGAGAGGAAGGATGGTGGAAGGAAGAGGAGATGGAGGAAGGTAGAAGAGGTGAGAGGAAGGATGGTGGAAGAGGAGATGGAGGAAGGGAGAAGAGGTGAGAGGAAGGATGATGGAAGGAAGAGGAGGTGAAGGAAGGTAGAAGAGGTGAGAGGAAGGATGGTGGAAGGAAGAGGAGATGGAGGAAGGGAGAAGAGGTGAGAGGAAGGAAGAGGAGGTGGAGGAAGGTAGAAGAGGTGAGAGGAAGGATGGTGGAAGGAAGAGGAGATGGAGGAAGGTAGAAGAGGTGAGAGGAAGGATGAGGAGGTGGAGGAAGGTAGAAGAGGTGAGAGGAAGGAAGAGGAGGTGGAGGAAGGTAGAAGAGGTGAGAGGAAGGAAGAGGAGGTGGAGGAAGGTAGAAGAGGTGAGACCAAGGATGGTGGAGGGAAGAGGAGGCGGAGGAAGGTAGAAGAGGTGAGAGGAAGGATGGTGGAAGGATCTATCTCCTCTTCCATCCACCATCCTTCCCCCTCCCCTCCTCTACCTTATTCTGGCTCTACATGTCAGCACTGGTTCTCCAGGATACACAGATCTCCCAGTGTTGAGTGTTCAGTGCTCGGTTAGAGCGTGTTTTTGGTATGTGTATCACAGTGAGGGTCGGCTTCTTGCCATGTCATGTTGTTCAACTGACAGTGTGTTGAGTCTCTGCCGGTGACATCTCTGTGTGAAGTGGGTGTATGAGGGTGTGGTGCGTGACACTCCAGACATGCCCTTGGAGCCCTGCGTTGATGGGATGAGTGATTGACCCCGGGTCACGCTGACGTCACAGAACCCTCCCCTTCATGTTCTATTCAGCATAAGAGTCATCCTGACTTGTGAGTGCTGCTGACACTGAGGACAGGCCCCAGGACTGACCTAGGGCGGACAGGGGGAGGTGCAGGTTTATAAGTGATCCGCCCAGTGTGTCAGAGGAGGAGCTGTGCCAACTGAGGTGACTGAGAGCCCACCGCTGACCCTTGGCTCCACCACTGACCAGCCTGGAAGGGACACTCAGGCACCCAGGAGTGCTTCAACACTTCACTTACATCACGAGCAGTCTGCACTGACCCTCCAGTGTCCTGCCCCCCCACAAAGACTCCATTTACAACAGTGTCTGCCATCTCCACCAGTACAGGTGAAGCAGTGCACTGAGTGCCACAGGTCCTAGAGCAGTCTGCACTGACCCTCCAGTGTCCCCACAAAGACTCCTTTTACTACAGTGTCCGCCCTCTCCACCAGTACAGGTGAAGCAGTGCACTGAGTGCCACAGGTCCTAGAGCAGTCTGCACTGACCCTCCAGTGTCCCCACAAAGACTCCTTTTACTACAGTGTCTGCCATCTCCACCAGTACAGGTGAAGCAGTGCACTGAGTGCCACAGGTCCTAGAGCAGTCTGCACTGACCCTCCAGTGTCCCCACAAAGACTCCTTTTACTACAGTGTCTGTCATCTCCACCAGTACAGGTGAAGCAGTGCACTGAGTGCCACAGGTCCTAGAGCAGTCTGCACTGACCCTCCAGTGTCCCCACAAAGACTCCTTTTACTACAGTGTCTGCCATCTCCACCAGTACAGGTGAAGCAGTGCACTGAGTGCCACAGGTCCTAGAGCAGTCTGCACTGACCCTCCAGTGTCCCCACAAAGACTCCTTTTACTACAGTGTCTGCCATCTCCACCAGTACAGGTGAAGCAGTGCACTGAGTGCCACAGGTCCTAGAGCAGTCTGCACTGACCCTCCAGTGTCCCCACAAAGACTCCTTTTACTACAGTGTCCGCCCTCTCCACCAGTCCAGCTGAAGCAGTGCACTGAGTGCCACAGGTCCTAGAGCAGTCTGCACTGACCCTCCAGTGTCCCCACAAAGACTCCCTTTTACTACAGTGTCTGCCATCTCCACCAGTACAGGTGAAGCAGTGCACTGAGTGCCACAGGTCCTAGAGCAGTCTGCACTGACCCTCCAGTGTCCCCACAAAGACTCCTTTTACTACAGTGTCTGCCACCTCCACCAGTACAGGTGAAGCAGTGCACTGAGTGCCACAGGTCCTAGAGCAGTCTGCACTGACCCTCCAGTGTCCCCACAAAGACTCCTTTTACTACAGTGTCCGCCCTCGCCACCAGTACAGGTGAAGCAGTGCACTGAGTGCCACAGGTCCTAGAGCAGTCTGCACTGACCCTCCAGTGTCCCCACAAAGACTCCTTTTACTACAGTGTCTGCCACCTCCACCAGTACAGGTGAAGCAGTGCACTGAGTGCCACAGGTCCTAGAGCAGTCTGCACTGACCTCCAGTGTCCCCACAAAGACTCCTTTTACTACAGTGTCTGCCATCTCCACCAGTACAGGTGAAGCAGTGCACTGAGTGCCACAGGTCCCAGAGCAGTCTGCACTGACCCTCCAGTGTCCCCACAAAGACTCCTTTTACTACAGTGTCTGCCATCTCCACCAGTACAGGTGAAGCAGTGCACTGAGTGCCACAGGTCCTAGAGCAGTCTGCACTGACCCTCCAGTGTCCCCACAAAGACTCCTTTTACTACAGTGTCTGCCATCTCCACCAGTACAGGTGAAGCAGTGCACTGAGTGCCACAGGTCCTAGAGCAGTCTGCACTGACCCTCCAGTGTCCCCACAAAGACTCCTTTTACTACAGTGTCTGCCATCTCCACCAGTACAGGTGAAGCAGTGCACTGAGTGCCACAGGTCCTAGAGCAGTCTGCACTGACCCTCCAGTGTCCCCACAAAGACTCCTTTTACTACAGTGTCTGCCATCTCCACCAGTACAGGTGAAGCAGTGCACTGAGTGCCACAGGTCCTAGAGCAGTCTGCACTGACCCTCCAGTGTCCCCACAAAGACTCCTTTTACTACAGTGTCCGCCCTCTCCACCAGTCCAGCTGAAGCAGTGCACTGAGTGCCACAGGTCCTAGAGCAGTCTGCACTGACCCTCCAGTGTCCCCACAAAGACTCCTTTTACTACAGTGTCTGCCATCTCCACCAGTACAGGTGAAGCAGTGCACTGAGTGCCACAGGTCCTAGAGCAGTCTGCACTGACCCTCCAGTGTCCCCACAAAGACTCCTTTTACTACAGTGTCCGCCCTCTCCACCAGTCCAGCTGAAGCAGTGCACTGAGTGCCACAGGTCCTAGAGCAGTCTGCACTGACCCTCCAGTGTCCCCACAAAGACTCCTTTTACTACAGTGTCTGCCATCTCCACCAGTACAGGTGAAGCAGTGCACTGAGTGCCACAGGTCCTAGAGCAGTCTGCACTGACCCTCCAGTGTCCCCACAAAGACTCCTTTTACTACAGTGTCTGCCACCTCCACCAGTCCAGCTGAAGCAGTGCACTGAGTGCCGCAGGTCCAAGAGCAGTCTGCACTGACCCTCCAGTGTCCCCACAAAGACTCCTTTTACTACAGTGTCTGTCATCTCCACCAGTACAGGTGAAGCAGTGCACTGAGTGCCACAGGTCCCAGAGCAGTCTGCACTGACCCTCCAGTGTCCCCACAAAGACTCCTTTTACTACAGTGTCCGCCCTCTCCACCAGTCCAGCTGAAGCAGTGCACTGAGTGCCACAGGTCCTAGAGCAGTCTGCACTGACCCTCCAGTGTCCCCACAAAAACTCCTTTTACTACAGTGTCCGCCCTCTCCACCAGTACAGGTGAAGCAGTGCACTGAGTGCCACAGGTCCTAGAGCAGTCTGCACTGACCCTCCAGTGTCCCCACAAAGACTCCTTTTACTACAGTGTCCGCCCTCTCCACCAGTCCAGCTGAAGCAGTGCACTGAGTGCCACAGGTCCTAGAGCAGTCTGCACTGACCCTCCAGTGTCCCCACAAAGACTCCTTTTACTACAGTGTCTGCCACCTCCACCAGTACAGGTGAAGCAGTGCACTGAGTGCCGCAGGTCCAAGAGCAGTCTGCACTGACCCTCCAGTGTCCCCACAAAGACTCCTTTTACTACAGTGTCCGCCCTCTCCACCAGTCCAGCTGAAGCAGTGCACTGAGTGCCACAGGTCCTAGAGCAGTCTGCACTGACCCTCCAGTGTCCCCACAAAGACTCCTTTTACTACAGTGTCTGCCATCTCCACCAGTACAGGTGAAGCAGTGCACTGAGTGCCACAGGTCCTAGAGCAGTCTGCACTGACCCTCCAGTGTCCCCACAAAGACTCCTTTTACTACAGTGTCTGCCATCTCCACCAGTACAGGTGAAGCAGTGCACTGAGTGCCACAGGTCCTAGAGCAGTCTGCACTGACCCTCCAGTGTCCCCACAAAGACTCCTTTTACTACAGTGTCTGCCATGTCCACCAGTACAGGTGAAGCAGTGCACTGAGTGCCACAGGTCCTAGAGCAGTCTGCACTGACCCTCCAGTGTCCCCACAAAGACTCCTTTTACTACAGTGTCTGCCACCTCCACCAGTACAGGTGAAGCAGTGCACTGAGTGCCACAGGTCCTAGAGCAGTCTGCACTGACCCTCCAGTGTCCCCACAAAGACTCCTTTTACTACAGTGTCTGTCATCTCCACCAGTACAGGTGAAGCAGTGCACTGAGTGCCACAGGTCCTAGAGCAGTCTGCACTGACCCTCCAGTGTCCCCACAAAGACTCCTTTTACTACAGTGTCTGCCATCTCCACCAGTACAGGTGAAGCAGTGCACTGAGTGCCACAGGTCCTAGAGCAGTCTGCACTGACCCTCCAGTGTCCCCACAAAGACTCCTTTTACTACAGTGTCTGCCATCTCCACCAGTACAGGTGAAGCAGTGCACTGAGTGCCACAGGTCCTAGAGCAGTCTGCACTGACCCTCAGTGTCCCCACAAAGACTCCTTTTACTACAGTGTCCGCCCTCGCCACCAGTACAGGTGAAGCAGTGCACTGAGTGCCACAGGTCCTAGAGCAGTCTGCACTGACCCTCCAGTGTCCCCACAAAGACTCCTTTTACTACAGTGTCTGCCATCTCCACCAGTACAGGTGAAGCAGTGCACTGAGTGCCGCAGGTCCAAGAGCAGTCTGCACTGACCCTCCAGTGTCCCCACAAAGACTCCTTTTACTACAGTGTCTGCCATCTCCACCAGTACAGGTGAAGCAGTGCACTGAGTGCCACAGGTCCTAGAGCAGTCTGCACTGACCCTCCAGTGTCCCCACAAAGACTCCTTTTACTACAGTGTCTGCCATCTCCACCAGTACAGGTGAAGCAGTGCACTGAGTGCCGCAGGTCCAAGAGCAGTCTGCACTGACCCTCCAGTGTCCCCACAAAGACTCCTTTTACTACAGTGTCTGCCATCTCCACCAGTACAGGTGAAGCAGTGCACTGAGTGCCACAGGTCCTAGAGCAGTCTGCACTGACCCTCCAGTGTCCCCACAAAGACTCCTTTTACTACAGTGTCTGCCATCTCCACCAGTACAGGTGAAGCAGTGCACTGAGTGCCGCAGGTCCAAGAGCAGTCTGCACTGACCCTCCAGTGTCCCCACAAAGACTCCTTTTACTACAGTGTCCGCCCTCTCCACCAGTCCAGCTGAAGCAGTGCACTGAGTGCCACAGGTCCTAGAGCAGTCTGCACTGACCCTCCAGTGTCCCCACAAAGACTCCTTTTACTACAGTGTCTGCCATCTCCACCAGTACAGGTGAAGCAGTGCACTGAGTGCTGCAGGTCCTAGACCAGTCTGCACTGACCCTCCAGTGTCCCCACAAAGATTCCTTTTACTACAGTGTCTGCCATCTCCACCAGTACAGGTGAAGCAGTGCACTGAGTGCCACAGGTCCTAGAGCAGTCTGCACTGACCCTCCAGTGTCCCCACAAAGACTCCTTTTACTACAGTGTCTGCCATCTCCACCAGTACAGGTGAAGCAGTGCACTGAGTGCTGCAGGTCCTAGAGCAGTCTGCACTGACCCTCCAGTGTCCTCACAAAGACTCCTTTTACTACAGTGTCCGCCCTCGCCACCAGTCCAGCTGAAGCAGTGCACTGAGTGCCACAGGTCCTAGACCAGTCTGCACTGACCCTCCAGTGTCCGCCCTCTCCACCAGTACAGGTGAAGCAGTGCACTGAGTGCCACAGGTCCTAGAGCAGTCTGCACTGACCCTCCAGTGTCCCCACAAAGACTCCTTTACTACAGTGTCCGCCCTCTCCACCAGTCCAGCTGAAGCAGTGCACTGAGTGCCACAGGTCCTAGAGCAGTCTGCACTGACCCTCCAGTGTCCCCACAAAGACTCCTTTTACTACAGTGTCTGCCATCTCCACCAGTACAGGTGAAGCAGTGCACTGAGTGCCACAGGTCCTAGAGCAGTCTGCACTGACCCTCCAGTGTCCCCACAAAGACTCCTTTTACTACAGTGTCTGCCATCTCCACCAGTACAGGTGAAGCAGTGCACTGAGTGCCACAGGTCCTAGAGCAGTCTGCACTGACCCTCCAGTGTCCCCACAAAGACTCCTTTTACTACAGTGTCCGCCCTCTCCACCAGTCCAGCTGAAGCAGTGCACTGAGTGCCACAGGTCCTAGAGCAGTCTGCACTGACCCTCCAGTGTCCCCACAAAGACTCCTTTTACTACAGTGTCTGCCATCTCCACCAGTACAGGTGAAGCAGTGCACTGAGTGCCACAGGTCCTAGAGCAGTCTGCACTGACCCTCCAGTGTCCCCACAAAGACTCCTTTTACTACAGTGTCTGCCACCTCCACCAGTACAGGTGAAGCAGTGCACTGAGTGCCACAGGTCCTAGAGCAGTCTGCACTGACCCTCCAGTGTCCCCACAAAGACTCCTTTTACTACAGTGTCCGCCCTCGCCACCAGTACAGGTGAAGCAGTGCACTGAGTGCCACAGGTCCTAGAGCAGTCTGCACTGACCCTCCAGTGTCCCCACAAAGACTCCTTTTACTACAGTGTCCGCCCTCTCCACCAGTCCAGCTGAAGCAGTGCACTGAGTGCCACAGGTCCTAGAGCAGTCTGCACTGACCCTCCAGTGTCCCCACAAAGACTCCTTTTACTACAGTGTCTGCCATCTCCACCAGTACAGGTGAAGCAGTGCACTGAGTGCCACAGGTCCTAGAGCAGTCTGCACTGACCCTCCAGTGTCCCCACAAAGACTCCTTTTACTACAGTGTCTGCCATCTCCACCAGTACAGGTGAAGCAGTGCACTGAGTGCCACAGGTCCTAGAGCAGTCTGCACTGACCCTCCAGTGTCCCCACAAAGACTCCTTTTACTACAGTGTCTGCCATCTCCACCAGTACAGGTGAAGCAGTGCACTGAGTGCCACAGGTCCTAGAGCAGTCTGCACTGACCCTCCAGTGTCCCCACAAAGACTCCTTTTACTACAGTGTCTGCCATCTCCACCAGTACAGGTGAAGCAGTGCACTGAGTGCCACAGGTCCTAGAGCAGTCTGCACTGACCCTCCAGTGTCCCCACAAAGACTCCTTTTACTACAGTGTCTGCCACCTCCACCAGTACAGGTGAAGCAGTGCACTGAGTGCCGCAGGTCCAAGAGCAGTCTGCACTGACCCTCCAGTGTCCCCACAAAGACTCCTTTTACTACAGTGTCTGCCATCTCCACCAGTACAGGTGAAGCAGTGCACTGAGTGCCACAGGTCCTAGAGCAGTCTGCACTGACCCTCCAGTGTCCCCACAAAGACTCCTTTTACTACAGTGTCCGCCCTCGCCACCAGTACAGGTGAAGCAGTGCACTGAGTGCCACAGGTCCTAGAGCAGTCTGCACTGACCCTCCAGTGTCCCCACAAAGACTCCTTTTACTACAGTGTCTGCCATCTCCACCAGTACAGGTGAAGCAGTGCACTGAGTGCCACAGGTCCTAGAGCAGTCTGCACTGACCCTCCAGTGTCCCCACAAAGACTCCTTTTACTACAGTGTCTGCCATCTCCACCAGTACAGGTGAAGCAGTGCACTGAGTGCCACAGGTCCCAGAGCAGTCTGCACTGACCCTCCAGTGTCCCCACAAAGACTCCTTTTACTACAGTGTCTGCCATCTCCACCAGTACAGGTGAAGCAGTGCACTGAGTGCCACAGGTCCTAGAGCAGTCTGCACTGACCCTCCAGTGTCCCCACAAAGACTCCTTTTACTACAGTGTCTGCCACCTCCACCAGTACAGGTGAAGCAGTGCACTGAGTGCCACAGGTCCAAGAGCAGTCTGCACTGACCCTCCAGTGTCCGCCCTCTCCACCAGTCCAGCTGAAGCAGTGCACTGAGTGCCACAGGTCCTAGAGCAGTCTGCACTGACCCTCCAGTGTCCCCACAAAGACTCCTTTTACTACAGTGTCTGCCATCTCCACCAGTACAGGTGAAGCAGTGCACTGAGTGCCACAGGTCCTAGAGCAGTCTGCACTGACCCTCCAGTGTCCCCACAAAGACTCCTTTTACTACAGTGTCTGCCATCTCCACCAGTACAGGTGAAGCAGTGCACTGAGTGCCACAGGTCCTAGAGCAGTCTGCACTGACCCTCCAGTGTCCCCACAAAGACTCCTTTTACTACAGTGTCTGCCACCTCCACCAGTCCAGCTGAAGCAGTGCACTGAGTGCCGCAGGTCCAAGAGCAGTCTGCACTGACCCTCCAGTGTCCCCACAAAGACTCCTTTTACTACAGTGTCCGCCCTCTCCACCAGTCCAGCTGAAGCAGTGCACTGAGTGCCACAGGTCCTAGAGCAGTCTGCACTGACCCTCCAGTGTCCCCACAAAGACTCCTTTTACTACAGTGTCTGTCATCTCCACCAGTACAGGTGAAGCAGTGCACTGAGTGCCACAGGTCCTAGAGCAGTCTGCACTGACCCTCCAGTGTCCCCACAAAGACTCCTTTTACTACAGTGTCTGCCATCTCCACCAGTACAGGTGAAGCAGTGCACTGAGTGCCACAGGTCCTAGAGCAGTCTGCACTGACCCTCCAGTGTCCCCACAAAGACTCCTTTTACTACAGTGTCTGCCATCTCCACCAGTACAGGTGAAGCAGTGCACTGAGTGCCACAGGTCCAAGAGCAGTCTGCACTGACCCTCCAGTGTCCCCACAAAGACTCCTTTTACTACAGTGTCTGCCATCTCCACCAGTACAGGTGAAGCAGTGCACTGAGTGCCACAGGTCCCAGAGCAGTCTGCACTGACCCTCCAGTGTCCCCACAAAGACTCCTTTTACTACAGTGTCTGCCATCTCCACCAGTACAGGTGAAGCAGTGCACTGAGTGCCACCAGGTCCTAGAGCAGTCTGCACTGACCCTCCAGTGTCCCCACAAAGACTCCTTTTACTACAGTGTCCGCCCTCTCCACCAGTCCAGCTGAAGCAGTGCACTGAGTGCCACAGGTCCTAGAGCAGTCTGCACTGACCCTCCAGTGTCCCCACAAAGACTCCTTTTACTACAGTGTCTGCCATCTCCACCAGTACAGGTGAAGCAGTGCACTGAGTGCCACAGGTCCTAGAGCAGTCTGCACTGACCCTCCAGTGTCCCCACAAAGACTCCTTTTACTACAGTGTCTGCCACCTCCACCAGTACAGGTGAAGCAGTGCACTGAGTGCCGCAGGTCCAAGAGCAGTCTGCACTGACCCTCCAGTGTCCCCACAAAGACTCCTTTTACTACAGTGTCTGCCATCTCCACCAGTACAGGTGAAGCAGTGCACTGAGTGCCACAGGTCCTAGAGCAGTCTGCACTGACCCTCCAGTGTCCCCACAAAGACTCCTTTTACTGCAGTGTCTGCCATCTCCACCAGTACAGGTGAAGCAGTGCACTGAGTGCCACAGGTCCTAGAGCAGTCTGCACTGACCCTCCAGTGTCCCCACAAAGACTCCTTTTACTACAGTGTCTGCCATCTCCACCAGTACAGGTGAAGCAGTGCACTGAGTGCCACAGGTCCTAGAGCAGTCTGCACTGACCCTCCAGTGTCCCCACAAAGACTCCTTTTACTACAGTGTCTGTCATCTCCACCAGTACAGGTGAAGCAGTGCACTGAGTGCCACAGGTCCAAGAGCAGTCTGCACTGACCCTCCAGTGTCCCCACAGAGACTCCTTTACTACAGTGTCTGCCATCTCCACCAGTACAGGTGAAGCAGTGCACTGAGTGCCACAGGTCCTAGAGCAGTCTGCACTGACCCTCCAGTGTCCCCACAAAGACTCCTTTTACTACAGTGTCTGCCATCTCCACCAGTACAGGTGAAGCAGTGCACTGAGTGCCACAGGTCCTAGAGCAGTCTGCACTGACCCTCCAGTGTCCCCACAAAGACTCCTTTTACTACAGTGTCTGCCATCTCCACCAGTACAGGTGAAGCAGTGCACTGAGTGCCACAGGTCCTAGAGCAGTCTGCACTGACCCTCCAGTGTCCCCACAAAGACTCCTTTTACTACAGTGTCTGCCATCTCCACCAGTACAGGTGAAGCAGTGCACTGAGTGCCACAGAGTCCTAGAGCAGTCTGCACTGACCCTCCAGTGTCCCCACAAAGACTCCTTTTACTACAGTGTCTGCCACCTCCTCCAGTACAGGTGAAGCAGTGCACTGAGTGCCGCAGGTCCAAGAGCAGTCTGCACTGACCCTCCAGTGTCCCCACAAAGACTCCTTTTACTACAGTGTCCGCCCTCTCCACCAGTCCAGCTGAAGCAGTGCACTGAGTGCCACAGGTCCTAGAGCAGTCTGCACTGACCCTCCAGTGTCCCCACAAAGACTCCTTTTACTACAGTGTCTGCCATGTCCACCAGTACAGGTGAAGCAGTGCACTGAGTGCCACAGGTCCTAGAGCAGTCTGCACTGACCCTCCAGTGTCCCCACAAAGACTCCTTTTACTACAGTGTCTGCCACCTCCACCAGTACAGGTGAAGCAGTGCACTGAGTGCCACAGGTCCTAGAGCAGTCTGCACTGACCCTCCAGTGTCCCCACAAAGACTCCTTTTACTACAGTGTCTGCCACCTCCACCAGTACAGGTGAAGCAGTGCACTGAGTGCCGCAGGTCCAAGAGCAGTCTGCACTGACCCTCCAGTGTCCCCACAAAGACTCCTTTTACTACAGTGTCCGCCCTCTCCACCAGTCCAGCTGAAGCAGTGCACTGAGTGCCACAGGTCCTAGAGCAGTCTGCACTGACCCTCCAGTGTCCCCACAAAGACTCCTTTTACTACAGTGTCTGCCATCTCCACCAGTACAGGTGAAGCAGTGCACTGAGTGCCGCAGGTCCAAGAGCAGTCTGCACTGACCCTCCAGTGTCCCCACAAAGACTCCTTTTACTACAGTGTCCGCCCTCTCCACCAGTACAGGTGAAGCAGTGCACTGAGTGCCACAGGTCCTAGAGCAGTCTGCACTGACCCTCCAGTGTCCCCACAAAGACTCCTTTTACTACAGTGTCTGCCATCTCCACCAGTACAGGTGAAGCAGTGCACTGAGTGCCACAGGTCCAAGAGCAGTCTGCACTGACCCTCCAGTGTCCCCACAAAGACTCCTTTTACTACAGTGTCCGCCCTCGCCACCAGTACAGGTGAAGCAGTGCACTGAGTGCCACAGGTCCTAGAGCAGTCTGCACTGACCCTCCAGTGTCCCCACAAAGACTCCTTTTACTACAGTGTCTGCCATCTCCACCAGTACAGGTGAAGCAGTGCACTGAGTGCCACAGGTCCTAGAGCAGTCTGCACTGACCCTCCAGTGTCCCCACAAAAACTCCTTTTACTACAGTGTCCGCCCTCGCCACCAGTACAGGTGAAGCAGTGCACTGAGTGCCACAGGTCCTAGAGCAGTCTGCACTGACCCTCCAGTGTCCCCACAAAGACTCCTTTTACTACAGTGTCTGCCATCTCCACCAGTACAGGTGAAGCAGTGCACTGAGTGCCACAGGTCCAAGAGCAGTCTGCACTGACCCTCCAGTGTCCGCCCTCTCCACCAGTCCAGCTGAAGCAGTGCACTGAGTGCCACAGGTCCTAGAGCAGTCTGCACTGACCCTCCAGTGTCCCCACAAAAACTCCTTTTACTACAGTGTCCGCCCTCTCCACCAGTACAGGTGAAGCAGTGCACTGAGTGCCACAGGTCCTAGAGCAGTCTGCACTGACCCTCCAGTGTCCCCACAAAGACTCCTTTTACTACAGTGTCTGCCATCTCCACCAGTACAGGTGAAGCAGTGCACTGAGTGCCACAGGTCCTAGAGCAGTCTGCACTGACCCTCCAGTGTCCCCACAAAGACTCCTTTTACTACAGTGTCTGCCATCTCCACCAGTACAGGTGAAGCAGTGCACTGAGTGCCACAGGTCCTAGAGCAGTCTGCACTGACCCTCCAGTGTCCCCACAAAGACTCCTTTTACTACAGTGTCTGCCATCTCCACCAGTACAGGTGAAGCAGTGCACTGAGTGCCGCAGGTCCAAGAGCAGTCTGCACTGACCCTCCAGTGTCCCCACAAAGACTCCTTTACTACAGTGTCTGCCATCTCCACCAGTACAGGTGAAGCAGTGCACTGAGTGCCACAGGTCCTAGAGCAGTCTGCACTGACCCTCCAGTGTCCCCACAAAGACTCCTTTTACTACAGTGTCTGCCATCTCCACCAGTACAGGTGAAGCAGTGCACTGAGTGCCACAGGTCCTAGAGCAGTCTGCACTGACCCTCCAGTGTCCCCACAAAAACTCCTTTTACTACAGTGTCCGCCCTCGCCACCAGTACAGGTGAAGCAGTGCACTGAGTGCCACAGGTCCTAGAGCAGTCTGCACTGACCCTCCAGTGTCCCCACAAAGACTCCTTTTACTACAGTGTCTGCCATCTCCACCAGTACAGGTGAAGCAGTGCACTGAGTGCCACAGGTCCAAGAGCAGTCTGCACTGACCCTCCAGTGTCCGCCCTCTCCACCAGTCCAGCTGAAGCAGTGCACTGACTGCCACCGGTCCTGCAGCAGGCCATGCATCCTGCACACAGCCTCTAGTGGTTGGCAGGGCGGGGGTGCTCGCATCCAGCCTCGGAGAAAAGAGCCTCCCTCAGCTCTCAGGCAGGGATTGAGACACAAACAAATGTTTGTGAAAGATTAGCTGAAGGGCGGAGTTCAGTATCTGGGGTACTCACTCCCGAGAGCATCCAATGAACTGATTGCATCTGTCTGGACAGAGTACCGTGGGGGGGGGGGGGAGCTGCAGCCTGCTGCCTTAAAGGGACAGTGTCAAATGCATTTTGAACTTTACCATGAGGAGGGCGTGGATGGGTGTGCTGCGGGTTGTACCAATGAGGATTGAATGATGGCCTCTAGTTCAGTGTCACTCACTCCTCTGTATCTCTCTCCCCTCAGCTGGCCCTCAAATATGACTTCCAAGCAGAGGCCGAGTTGAGAGAGTGGATCGAGGAACTCACCCAGAAGAAGATCGAGACAGACTTCCAGAAGGGGCTGAAAGATGGCGTCATCTTGTGCGAGTGAGTACTGCTCTTCACTGAGCGATCCTTTGGGAGTGAGGACTGCTCTTCTCTGAGGGATCCTTTGGGAGTGAGGACTGATCTTCTCTGAGGGATCTTATGTGAGTGAGTACTGCTCTTCTCTGAGGGATCCTTTGGGAGTGAGGACTGATCTTCTCTGAGGGATCTTATGGGAGTGAGTACTGCTCTTCTCTGAGGGATCCTTTGGGAGTGAGGACTGATCTTCTCTGAGGGATCTTATGTGAGTGAGTACTGCTCTTCTCTGAGGGATCCTTTGGGAGTGAGACTGATCTTCTCTGAGGGATCTTATGTGAGTGAGTACTGCTCTTCTCTGAGGGATCCTTTGGGAGTGAGTACTGCTCTTCACTGAGCGATCCTTTGTGAGTGAGTACTGCTCTTCACTGAGCGATCCTTTGGGAGTGAGGACTGATCTTCTCTGAGGGATCTTATGTGAGTGAGTACTGCTCTTCTCTGAGGGATCCTTTGGGAGTGAGGACTGATCTTCTCTGAGGGATCTTATGTGAGTGAGTACTGCTCTTCTCTGAGGGATCCTTTGGGAGTGAGGACTGATCTTCTCTGAGGGATCTTATGTGAGTGAGTACTGCTCTTCTCTGAGGGATCCTTTGGGAGTGAGACTGATCTTCTCTGAGGGATCTTATGTGAGTGAGTACTGCTCTTCTCTGAGGGATCCTTTGGGAGTGAGTACTGCTCTTCACTGAGCGATCCTTTGTGAGTGAGTACTGCTCTTCACTGAGCGATCCTTTGGGAGTGAGGACTGATCTTCTCTGAGGGATCTTATGGGAGTGAGTACTGCTTTCTGAGGGATCCTTTGGGAGTGAGGACTGATCTTCTCTGAGGGATCTTATGTGAGTGAGTACTGCTCTTCTCTGAGGGATCCTTTGGGAGTGAGACTGATCTTCTCTGAGGGATCTTATGTGAGTGAGTACTGCTCTTCTCTGAGGGATCCTTTGGGAGTGAGTACTGCTCTTCTTTGAGTGATTGTAAGTGAGTACTGCTCTTCACTGAGCGATCCTTTGGGAGTGAGGACTGATCTTCTCTGAGGGATCTTATGTGAGTGAGTACTGCTCTTCTCTGAGGGATCCTTTGGGAGTGAGGACTGATCTTCTCTGAGGGATCTTATGTGAGTGAGTACTGCTCTTCTCTGAGGGATCCTTTGGGAGTGAGGACTGATCTTCTCTGAGGGATCTTATGTGAGTGAGTACTGCTCTTCTCTGAGGGATCCTTTGGGAGTGAGACTGATCTTCTCTGAGGGATCTTATGTGAGTGAGTACTGCTCTTCTCTGAGGGATCCTTTGGGAGTGAGTACTGCTCTTCACTGAGCGATCCTTTGTGAGTGAGTACTACTCTTCACTGAGCGATCCTTTGGGAGTGAGGACTGATCTTCTCTGAGGGATCTTATGTGAGTGAGTACTGCTCTTCTCTGAGGGATCCTTTGGGAGTGAGGACGGATCTTCTCTGAGGGATCTTATGTGAGTGAGTACTGCTCTTCTCTGAGGGATCCTTTGGGAGTGAGGACTGATCTTCTCTGAGGGATCTTATGTGAGTGAGTACTGCTCTTCTCTGAGGGATCCTTTGGGAGTGAGACTGATCTTCTCTGAGGGATCTTATGTGAGTGAGTACTGCTCTTCTCTGAGGGATCCTTTGGGAGTGAGTACTGCTCTTCACTGAGCGATCCTTTGTGAGTGAGTACTGCTCTTCACTGAGCGATCCTTTGGGAGTGAGGACTGATCTTCTCTGAGGGATCTTATGTGAGTGAGTACTGCTCTTCTCTGAGGGATCCTTTGGGAGTGAGGACTGATCTTCTCTGAGGGATCTTATGTGAGTGAGTACTGCTCTTCTCTGAGGGATCCTTTGGGAGTGAGGACTGATCTTCTCTGAGGGATCTTATGTGAGTGAGTACTGCTCTTCTCTGAGGGATCCTTTGGGAGTGAGACTGATCTTCTCTGAGGGATCTTATGTGAGTGAGTACTGCTCTTCTCTGAGGGATCCTTTGGGAGTGAGTACTGCTCTTCACTGAGCGATCCTTTGTGAGTGAGTACTGCTCTTCACTGAGCGATCCTTTGGGAGTGAGGACTGATCTTCTCTGAGGATCTTATGTGAGTGAGTACTGCTCTTCTCTGAGGGATCCTTTGGGAGTGAGGACTGATCTTCTCTGAGAGATCTTATGTGAGTGAGTACTGCTCTTCTCTGAGGGATCCTTTGGGAGTGAGACTGATCTTCTCTGAGGGATCTTATGTGAGTGAGTACTGCTCTTCTCTGAGGGATCCTTTGGGAGTGAGTACTGCTCTTCTTTGAGTGATTGTAAGTGAGTACTGCTCTTCACTGAGCGATCCTTTGGGAGTGAGGACTGATCTTCTCTGAGGGATCTTATGTGAGTGAGTACTGCTCTTCTCTGAGGGATCCTTTGGGAGTGAGGACTGATCTTCTCTGAGGGATCTTATGTGAGTGAGTACTGCTCTTCTCTGAGGGATCCTTTGGGAGTGAGGACTGATCTTCTCTGAGGGATCTTATGTGAGTGAGTACTGCTCTTCTCTGAGGGATCCTTTGGGAGTGAGACTGATCTTCTCTGAGGGATCTTATGTGAGTGAGTACTGCTCTTCTCTGAGGGATCCTTTGGGAGTGAGTACTGCTCTTCACTGAGCGATCCTTTGTGAGTGAGTACTGCTCTTCACTGAGCGATCCTTTGGGAGTGAGGACTGATCTTCTCTGAGGGATCTTATGTGAGTGAGTACTGCTCTTCTCTGAGGGATCCTTTGGGAGTGAGGACTGATCTTCTCTGAGGGATCTTATGTGAGTGAGTACTGCTCTTCTCTGAGGGATCCTTTGGGAGTGAGGACTGATCTTCTCTGAGGGATCTTATGTGAGTGAGTACTGCTCTTCTCTGAGGGATCCTTTGGGAGTGAGTACTGCTCTTCTCTGAGGGATCCTTTGGGAGTGAGGACTGCTATTCTCTAAGGGATCGTATGTGAATGAGTACTGCTCTTCACTGAGCGATCCTTTGTGAGTGAGTACTGCTGTTTACTGAGCGATCCATTTGTGAGTGAGGACTGCTCTTCTCTGAGGGATCCTTTGTGAGTGAGGACTGCTCTTCTCTGAGGGATCCTTTGTGAGTGAGGACTGCTCTTCACTGAGCGATCCTTTGTGAGTGAGTACTTCTCTTCTTTGAGTGATTGTAAGTGAGTACTGCTCTTCTCTGAGGGATCCTTTGGGAGTGAGGACTGATCTTCTCTGAGGGATCTTATGTGAGTGAGGACTGCTCTTCTCTGAGGGATCCTTTGTGAGTGAGGACTGCTCTTCACTGAGCGATCCTTTGTGAGTGAGTACTTCTCTTCTTTGAGTGATTGTAAGTGAGTACTGCTCTTCTCTGAGGGATCCTTTGGGAGTGAGGACTGCTCTTCACTGAGCGATCCTTTGTGAGTGAGTACTTCTCTTCTCTGAGGGATCCTTTGGGAGTGAGGACTGCTATTCTCTAAGGGATCGTATGTGAATGAGTACTGCTCTTCACTGAGCGATCCTTTGTGAGTGAGTACTGCTCTTTACTGAGCGATCCATTTGTGAGTGAGGACTGCTCTTCTCTGAGGGATCCTTTGTGAGTGAGGACTGCTCTTCACTGAGCGATCCTTTGTGAGTGAGTACTTCTCTTCTCTGAGGGATCCTTTGTGAGTGAGTACTTCTCTTCTCTGAGGGATCGTATGTGAATGAGTACTGCTCTTCGCTAAGGGATCCTTTGTGAGTGAGGACTGCTCTTCTCTGAGGGATCCTTTGTGAGTGAGGACTGCTCTTCTCTGAGCGATCCTTTGTGAGTGAGGACTGCTCTTCTCTGAGCGATCCTTTGTGAGTGAGGACTGCTCTTC
This sequence comes from Calotriton arnoldi, assembly GCA_963921515.1. Lineage (NCBI taxonomy): Eukaryota > Metazoa > Chordata > Amphibia > Caudata > Salamandridae > Calotriton > Calotriton arnoldi. Next base: position 676,010 of record CAWUFW010000223.1, on the reverse strand, counting down.
TCTGAGGGATCCTTTGTGAGTGAGGACTGCTCTTCTCTGAGGGATCCTTTGTGAGTGAGGACTGCTCTTCGCTGAGCGATCCTTTGTGAGTGAGTACTTCTCTTCTCTGAGGGATCCTTTTTGAGTAAGGACTGCTCTTCTCTGAGGGATCCTTTGGAAGTGAGAACTGCTCTTCTCTGAGGGATCTTATGTGAGTGAGTACTTCTCTTCTCTGAGGGATCCTTTGGGAGTGAGGACTGATCTTCTCTGAGGGATCCTTTGGAAGTGAGAACTGATATTCTCTGAGGGATCTTATGTGAGTGAGTACTTCTCTTCTCTGAGGGATCCTTTGTGAGTGAGGACTGCTCTTCTCTGAGGGATCCTTTGGAAGTGAGAACTGTTATTCTCTGAGGGATCTTATGTGAGTGAGTACTTCTCTTCTCTGAGGGATCCTTTGTGAGTGAGGACTGCTCTTGTCTGAGGGATCCTTTGTGAGTGAGGACTTCTCTTCTCTGAGGGATCCTTTGTGAGTGAGGACTGCTCTTCTCTGAGGGATCCTTTGTGAGTGAGAACTGCTCTTCGCTGAGCGATCCTTTGTGAGTGAGTACTTCTCTTCTCTGAGGGATCCTTTGGGAGTGAGGACTGATCTTCTCTGAGGGATCGTTTGGAAGTGAGAACTGCTATTCTCTGAGGGATCTTATGTGAGTGAGTACTTCTCTTCTCTGAGGGATCCTTTGTGAGTGAGGACTGCTCTTCTCTGAGGGATCCTTTGGGAGTGAGTACTGCTCTTCTCTGAGGGATCTTATGTGAGTGAGTACTGCACTTCTCTGAGGGATCCTTTGTGAGTGAGTACTTCTCTTCTCTGAGCTATCCTTTGGGAGTGAGACTGATCTTCTCTGAGGGATCTTATGTGAGTGAGTACTGCTCTTCTCTGAGGGATCCTTTGGGAGTGAGTACTGCTCTTCACTGAGCGATCCTTTGTGAGCGAGTACTGCTCTTTACTGAGCGATCCATTTGTGAGTGAGGACTGCTCTTCTCTGAGGGATCCTTTGTGAGTGAGGACTGCTCTTCACTGAGCGATCCTTTGTGAGTGAGTACTTCTCTTCTCTGAGGGATCCTTTGTGAGTGAGTACTGCTCTTCTCTGAGGGATCCTTTGTGAGTGAGGACTGCTCTTCACTGAGCAATCCTTTGTGAGTGAGTACTTCTCTTCTCTGAGGGATCCTTTGTGAGTGAGTACTGCTCTTCTCTGAGGGATCCTTTGTGAGTGAGGACTGCTCTTCACTGAGCGATCCTTTGTGAGTGAGTACTGCTCTTCACTGAGCGATCCTTTGGGAGTGAGGACTGATCTTCTCTGAGGGATCTTATGTGAGTGAGTACTGCTCTTCTCTGAGGGATCCTTTGGGAGTGAGGACTGATCTTCTCTGAGGGATCTTATGTGAGTGAGTACTGCTCTTCTCTGAGGGATCCTTTGGGAGTGAGTACTGCTCTTCACTGAGCGATCCTTTGTGAGTGAGTACTTCTCTTCTCTGAGGGATCCTTTGGGAGTGAGGACTGCTATTCTCTAAGGGATCGTATGTGAATGAGGACTGCTCTTCTCTGAGCGATCCTTTGTGAGTGAGGACTGCTCTTCACTGAGCGATCCTTTGTGAGTGAGTACTGCTCTTCTCTGAGGGATCCTTTGTGAGTGAGGACTGCTCTTCACTGAGCGATCCTTTGTGAGTGAGTACTTCTCTTCTCTGAGGGATCCTTTGTGAGTGAGTACTTCTCTTCTCTGAGGGATCGTATGTGAATGAGTACTGCTCTTCGCTAAGGGATCCTTTGTGAGTGAGGACTGCTCTTCTCTGAGGGATCCTTTGTGAGTGAGGACTGCTCTTCTCTGAGCGATCCTTTGTGAGTGAGGACTGCTCTTCTCTGAGGGATCCTTTGTGAGTGAGGACTGCTCTTCTCTGAGGGATCCTTTGTGAGTGAGTACTTCTCTTCTCTGAGGGATCCTTTTTGAGTAAGGACTGCTCTTCTCTGAGGGATCCTTTGGAAGTGAGAACTGCTCTTCTCTGAGGGATCTTATGTGAGTGAGTACTTCTCTTCTCTGAGGGATCCTTTGGGAGTGAGGACTGATCTTCTCTGAGGGATCCTTTGGAAGTGAGGACTGCTCTTCTCTGAGGGATCCTTTGTGAGTGAGTACTTCTCTTCTCTGAGGGATCCTTTTTGAGTAAGGACTGCTCTTCTCTGAGGGATCCTTTGGAAGTGAGAACTGCTCTTCTCTGAGGGATCTTATGTGAGTGAGTACTTCTCTTCTCTGAGGGATCTTATGTGAGTGAGGACTGCTCTTGTCTGAGGGATCCTTTGTGAGTGAGGACTGCTCTTCTCTGAGGGATCCTTTGTGAGTGAGAACTGCTCTTCTCTGAGGGATCCTTTGGGAGTGAGGACTGATCTTCTCTGAGGGATCGTTTGGAAGTGAGAACTGCTATTCTCTGAGGGATCTTATGTGAGTGAGTACTTCTCTTCTCTGAGGGATCCTTTGTGAGTGAGTACTTTTCTTCTCTGAGGGATCTTATGTGAGTGAGTACTTCTCTTCTCTGAGGGATCCTTTGTGAGTGAGTACTTCTCTTCTCTGAGGGATCCTTTGTGAGTGAGGACTGCTCTTCACTGAGGGATCCTTTGTGAGTACTGCTCTTCTCTGAGGGATCCTTTGTGAGTGAGGACTGCTCTTCTCTGAGGGATCCTTTGGGAGTGAGGACTGATCTTCTCTGAGGGATCTTATGTGAGTGAGTACTGCTCTTCTCTGAGGGATCCTTTGTGAGTGAGGACTGCTCTTCTCTGAGGGATCCTTTGGGAGTGAGTACTGCTCTTCTCTGAGGGATCTTATGTGAGTGAGTACTGCACTTCTCTGAGGGATCCTTTGTGAGTGAGTACTTCTCTTCTCTGAGGGATCCTTTGTGAGTGAGTACTGCTCTTCTCTGAGGGATCCTTTGGGAATGAATACTGCTCTTCTCTTCTCTGAGGGATCCTTTGGGAGTGAATACTGCTCTTCTCTTCTCTGAGGGATCCTTTGGGAGTGAGTACTGCTCTTCTCTGAGCGATCCTTTGTGAGTGAGGACTGCTCTTCTCTGAGGGATCCTTTGGGAGTGAGTACTGCTCTTCTCTGAGCGATCCTTTGTGAGTGAGGACTGATCTTCTCTGAGGGATCCTTTGGGAGTGAGTACTGCTCTTCTCTGAGGGGTCCTTTGGGAGTGAGTACTGCTCTTCTCTGAGGGATCCTTTGTGAGTGAGGACTGATCTTCTCTGAGGGATCCTTTGGGAGTGAGTACTGCTCTTCTCTGAGGGGTCCTTTGGGAGTGAGTACTGCTCTTCTCTGAGGGATCCTTTGTGAGTGAGGACTGCTCTTCTCTGAGGGATCCTTTGGGAATAAATACTGCTCTTCTCTGAGGGATCCTTTGTGAGTGAGTACTGCTCTTCTCTGAGGGATCCTTTGTGAGTGAGTACTGCTCTTCTCTGAGGGATCCTTTGTGAGTGAGTACTTCTCTTCTCTGAGGGATCCTTTGGGAGTGAGTGCTGCTCTTCTCTGAGGGATCCTTTGGGAGTGAGTACTTCTCTTCTCTGAGGGATCCTTTGGGAGTGAGTGCTGCCTGCCTTCACGTGGTTTTGTACACACTGCGCGCCATTGCCCTCCTGCAGTACTGCGTGAGTGCTGCCAGTTTCAGATCATCCTCGGTGAAAGACTTCACTCCTTCGAAGGATCCTTCACGATCGAGGGGATCCTGCATGACTGATGTCCGCCTTCATGCGATTTGTGCAGGACACTGCGCCTGCCTTTGGGTGATCCTGTGAGTACTGCTCACCTTTGGATTAACCAGACATCCTGGGTAGCACCAGGACGCCTCTTCGCAGGCAGCTGTGCGCTCTACAAGTGCCATGAATTGAATGAATCCTGCCTTTGGGTGATCCTGTGTGAGTACTGCCCACCTTTGGATTAACCAGACATCCCGGGTAGCGCCAGGACGCCTCTTCGCAGGCAGCTGTGCGCTCTACAAGTGCCATGAATTGAATGAATCCTGCCTTTGGGTGATCCTGTGTGAGTACTGCCCACCTTTGGATTAACCAGACATCCCGGGTAGCGCCAGGACGCCTCTTCGCAGGCAGCTGTGCGCTCTACAAGTGCCATGAATTGAATGAATCCTGCCTTTGGGTGATCCTGTGTGAGTACTGCCCACCTTTGGATTAACCAGACATCCCGGGTAGCGCCAGGACGCCTCTTCGCAGGCAGCTGTGCGCTCTACAAGTGCCATGAATTGAATGAATCCTGCCTTTGGGTGATCCTGTGTGAGTACTGCCCACCTTTGGATTAACCAGACATCCCGGGTAGCGCCAGGACGCCTCTTCGCAGGCAGCTGTGCGCTCTACAAGTGCCATGAATTGAATGAATCCTGCCTTTGGGTGATCCTGTGTGAGTACTGCCCACCTTTGGATTAACCAGACATCCCGGGTAGCGCCAGGACGCCTCTTCGCAGGCAGCTGTGCGCTCTACAAGTGCCATGAATTGAATGAATCCTGCCTTTGGGTGATCCTGTGTGAGTACTGCCCACCTTTGGATTAACCAGACATCCCGGGTAGCGCCAGGACGCCTCTTCGCAGGCAGCTGTGCGCTCTACAAGTGCCATGAATTGAATGAATCCTGCCTTTGGGTGATCCTGTGTGAGTACTGCCCACCTTTGGATTAACCAGACATCCCGGGTAGCGCCAGGACGCCTCTTCGCAGGCAGCTGTGCACTCTACAAGTGCCATGAATTGAATGAATCCTGCCTTTGGGTGATCCTGTGTGAGTACTGCCCACCTTTGGATTAACCAGACATCCCGGGTAGCGCCAGGACGCCTCTTCGCAGGCAGCTGTGCGCTCTACAAGTGCCATGAATTGAATGAATCCTGCCTTTGGGTGATCCTGTGTGAGTACTGCCCACCTTTGGATTAACCAGACATCCCGGGTAGCGCCAGGACGCCTCTTCGCAGGCAGCTGTGCGCTCTACAAGTGCCATGAATTGAATGAATCCTGCCTTTGGGTGATCCTGTGTGAGTACTGCCCACCTTTGGATTAACCAGACATCCCGGGTAGCGCCAGGACGCCTCTTCGCAGGCAGCTGTGCGCTCTACAAGTGCCATGAATTAAATGAATCCCGCCTTTGGGTGATCCTCTGCGAGTGGGCAGTCAGCCTGCATGACCAAGTACTTCCTGCTCTCAGATGAACCTGTATGAGTACTGCCCGCCTTTGAGTGATTGTGTGTGAGTGAGTACTGAGCGTTTTTAGGCGTGCAAGCCTGTGTGAGTGAGTACAACCAGCCCCAGTGACAACCTATGCCAGGGGGTACAGTCCACCTTTAGGTAACGCCTTGACACCGCCCTGGCACTGCCTTCTTGTTGTCATGTAGTTACCCTGGCACTGCCTTCTTGCTGCCCTGGCACTGCCTCCTTGTTGTCATGTAGGTGTCCTGGCACCGCCTCCTTGTTGTCATGTAGGTAAAATGGCACTGCCTCCTTGTTGTCATGTAGGTGCCCTGGCACTGCCTCCTTGTTGCCCTGGCACCGCCTCCTTGTTGTCATGTAGGTGCCCTGGCACCGCCTCCTTGTTGCTCTGTCACCGCCTCCTTGTTGTCCTGTTGGTGCCCTGGCACCGCCTCCTTGTTGCCCTGGCACCGCCTCCTTGTTGTCATGTTGGTGCCCTGGCACCGCCTCCTTGTTGCCCTGGTTCCGCCTCCTTGTCATGTTGGTGCCCTGGCACTGCCTCCTTGTTGTCATGTTGGTGCCCTGGCACCGCCTCCTTGTTGCCCTGGCACCGCCTCCTTGTTGTCGTGTAGGTGCCCTGGCACGGCCTTCTTGCTGCCCTGGCACCGCCTCCTTGTTGTCATGTTGGTGCCCTGGCACCGCCTCCTTGTTGCCCTGGCACCGCCTCCTTGTTGTCATGTAGGTGACCAATCACTGACGCCGTCTTCTCTGCCCCCTGCAGGCTCATGAACAAGCTGAGACCAGGGTCCATTGGGAAGATAAACCGCTCCAACCAGAACTGGCCTCAGGTAAGAGCAGCCTGAAGGAGAGGGGACGAGGGGAGCAACTTCAGAAACATCAGATGCATGGAACACGGCTGCCACCATGTGTCCATTATTGATACTGCAACCATGCAAGCCAGATGCTGTGCATGCTTTTCTATTATCAGTTAAACTCTGGCTGAGTGCATTAAAGAGAAAGTAAAAGTATAGTGCACAGCTAAGTTGTAGCTCTCTGCACTGTGGGTCCAGGCTGGAGTGGAGCTGCCTCTCACACACAAGTTGTAGCTCTCTGCACTGTGGGTCCAGGCTGGAGTGGAGCTGCCTCTCACACACAAGTTGTAGCTCTCCCCACTGTGGGTCCAGGCTGGAGTGGAGCTGCCTCTCACACACAAGTTGTAGCTCTCCCCACTGTGGGTCCAGGCTGGAGTGGAGCTGCCTCTCACACACAAGTTGTAGCTCTCTGCACTGTGGGTCCAGGCTGGAGTGGAGCTGCCTCTCACACACAAGTTGTAGCTCTCTGCACTGTGTGTCCAGGCTGGAGTGGAGCTGCCTCTCACACACAAGTTGTAGCTCTCTGCACTGTGGGTCCAGGCTGGAGTGGAGCTGCCTCTCACACACAAGTTGTAGCTCTCTGCACTGTGGGTCCAGGCTGGAGTGGAGCTGCCTCTCACACACAAGTTGTAGCTCTCCCCACTGTGGGTCCAGGCTGGAGTGGAGCTGCCTCTCACACACAAGTTGTAGCTCTCCCCACTGTGGGTCCAGGCTGGAGTGGAGCTGCCTCTCACACACAAGTTGTAGCTCTCCCCACTGTGGGTCCAGGCTGGAGTGGAGCTGCCTCTCACACACAAGTTGTAGCTCTCCCCACTGTGGGTCCAGGCTGGAGTGGAGCTGCCTCTCACACACAAGTTGTAGCTCTCCCCACTGTGGGTCCAGGCTGGAGTAGAGCTGCCTCTCACACACAAGTTGTAGCTCTCCCCACTGTGGGTCCAGGCTGGAGTGGAGCTGCCTCTCACACACAAGTTGTAGCTCTCCCCACTGTGGGTCCAGGCTGGAGTGGAGCTGCCTCTCACACACAAGTTGTAGCTCTCCCCACTGTGGGTCCAGGCTGGAGTGGAGCTGCCTCTCACACACAAGTTGTAGCTCTCTGCACTGTGGATCCAGGCTGGAGTGGAGCTGCCTCTCACACACAAGTTGTAGCTCTCTGCACTGTGGGTCCAGGCTGGAGTGGAGCTGCCTCTCACACACAAGTTGTAGCTCTCCCCACTGTGGATCCAGGCTGGAGTGGAGCTGCCTCTCACACACAAGTTGTAGCTCTCCCCACTGTGGGTCCAGGCTGGAGTGGAGCTGCCTCTCACACACAAGTTGTAGCTCTCTGCACTGTGGGTCCAGGCTGGAGTGGAGCTGCCTCTCACACACAAGTTGTAGCTCTCTGCACTGTGGGTCCAGGCTGGAGTGGAGCTGCCTCTCACACACAAGTTGTAGCTCTCCCCACTGTGGGTCCAGGCTGGAGTGGAGCTGCCTCTCACACACAAGTTGTAGCTCTCCCCACTGTGGGTCCAGGCTGGAGTGGAGCTGCCTCTCACACACAAGTTGTAGCTCTCTGCACTGTGGGTCCAGGCTGGAGTGGAGCTGCCTCTCACACACAAGTTGTAGCTCTCTGCACTGTGGATCCAGGCTGGAGTGGAGCTGCCTCTCACACACAAGTTGTAGCTCTCTGCACTGTGGATCCAGGCTGGAGTGGAGCTGCCTCTCACACACAAGTTGTAGCTCTCTGCACTGTGGGTCCAGGCTGGAGTGGAGCTGCCTCTCACACACAAGTTGTAGCTCTCTGCACTGTGGATCCAGGCTGGAGTGGAGCTGCCTCTCACACACAAGTTGTAGCTCTCCCCACTGTGGGTCCAGGCTGGAGTGGAGCTGCCTCTCACACACAAGTTGTAGCTCTCCCCACTGTGGATCCAGGCTGGAGTGGAGCTGCCTCTCACACACAAGTTGTAGCTCTCTGCACTGTGGGTCCAGGCTGGAGTGGAGCTGCCTCTCACACACAAGTTGTAGCTCTCTGCACTGTGGGTCCAGGCTGGAGTGGAGCTGCCTCTCACACACAAGTTGTAGCTCTCTGCACTGTGGATCCAGGCTGGAGTGGAGCTGCCTCTCACACACAAGTTGTAGCTCTCTGCACTGTGGGTCCAGGCTGGAGTGGAGCTGCCTCTCACACACAAGTTGTAGCTCTCTGCACTGTGGATCCAGGCTGGAGTGGAGCTGCCTCTCACACACAAGTTGTAGCTCTCCCCACTGTGGATCCAGGCTGGAGTGGAGCTGCCTCTCACACACAAGTTGTAGCTCTCCCCACTGTGGATCCAGGCTGGAGTGGAGCTGCCTCTCACACACAAGTTGTAGCTCTCTGCACTGTGGGTCCAGGCTGGAGTGGAGCTGCCTCTCACACACAAGTTGTAGCTCTCTGCACTGTGGGTCCAGGCTGGAGTGGAGCTGCCTCTCACACACAAGTTGTAGCTCTCTGCACTGTGGGTCCAGGCTGGAGTGGAGCTGCCTCTCACACACAAGTTGTAGCTCTCTGCACTGTGGGTCCAGGCTGGAGTGGAGCTGCCTCTCGCACACAAGTTGTAGCTCTCCCCACTGTGGATCCAGGCTGGAGTGGAGCTGCCTCTCACACACAAGTTGTAGCTCTCTGCACTGTGGGTCCAGGCTGGAGTGGAGCTGCCTCTCACACACAAGTTGTAGCTCTCTGCACTGTGGGTCCAGGCTGGAGTGGAGCTGCCTCTCACACACAAGTTGTAGCTCTCCCCACTGTGGGTCCAGGCTGGAGTGGAGCTGCCTCTCACACACAAGTTGTAGCTCTCCCCACTGTGGGTCCAGGCTGGAGTGGAGCTGCCTCTCACACACAAGATGTAGCTCTCCCCACTGTGGGTCCAGGCTGGAGTGGAGCTGCCTCTCACACACAAGTTGTAGCTCTCCCCACTGTGGGTCCAGGCTGGAGTGGAGCTGCCTCTCACACACAAGTTGTAGCTCTCCCCACTGTGGGTCCAGGCTGGAGTGGAGCTGCCTCTCACACACAAGTTGTAGCTCTCCCCACTGTGGGTGCAGGCTGGAGTGGAGCTGCCTCTCACACACAAGTTGTAGCTCTCTGCACTGTGGGTCCAGGCTGGAGTGGAGCTGCCTCTCACACACAAGTTGTAGCTCTCCCCACTGTGGGTCCAGGCTGGAGTGGAGCTGCCTCTCACACACAAGTTGTAGCTCTCTGCACTGTGGGTCCAGGCTGGAGTGGAGCTGCCTCTCACACACGAGTTGTAGCTCTCTGCACTGTGGGTCCAGGCTGGAGTGGAGCTGCATCTCACACACAAGTTGTAGCTCTCTGCACTGTGGGTCCAGGCTGGAGTGGAGCTGCCTCTCACACACAAGTTGTAGCTCTCCCCACTGTGGGTCCAGGCTGGAGTGGAGCTGCCTCTCACACACAAGTTGTAGCTCTCTGCGCTGTGGGTCCAGGCTGGAGTGGAGCTGCCTCTCACACACAAGTTGTAGCTCTCTGCACTGTGGGTCCAGGCTGGAGTGGAGCTGCCTCTCACACACAAGTTGTAGCTCTCTGCACTGTGGGTCCAGGCTGGAGTGGAGCTGCCTCTCACACACAAGTTGTAGCTCTCTGCACTGTGGGTCCAGGCTGGAGTGGAGCTGCCTCTCACACACAAGTTGTAGCTCTCCCCACTGTGGGTCCAGGCTGGAGTGGAGCTGCCTCTCACACACAAGTTGTAGCTCTCCCCACTGTGGGTCCAGGCTGGAGTGGAGCTGCCTCTCACACACAAGTTGTAGCTCTCCCCACTGTGGGTCCAGGCTGGAGTGGAGCTGCCTCTCACACACAAGTTGTAGCTCTCCCCACTGTGGGTCCAGGCTGGAGTGGAGCTGCCTCTCACACACAAGTTGTAGCTCTCTGCACTGTGGGTCCAGGCTGGAGTGGAGCTGCCTCTCACACACAAGTTGTAGCTCTCCCCACTGTGGGTCCAGGCTGGAGTGGAGCTGCCTCTCACACACAAGTTGTAGCTCTCTGCACTGTGGGTCCAGGCTGGAGTGGAGCTGCCTCTCACACACAAGTTGTAGCTCTCTGCACTGTGGGTCCAGGCTGGAGTGGAGCTGCCTCTCACACACAAGTTGTAGCTCTCTGCACTGTGGGTCCAGGCTGGAGTGGAGCTGCCTCTCACACACAAGTTGTAGCTCTCTGCACTGTGGGTCCAGGCTGGAGTGGAGCTGCCTCTCACACACAAGTTGTAGCTCTCTGCACTGTGGATCCAGGCTGGAGTGGAGCTGCCTCTCACACACAAGTTGTAGCTCTCTGCACTGTGGGTCCAGGCTGGAGTGGAGCTGCCTCTCACACACAAGTTGTAGCTCTCTGCACTGTGGGTCCAGGCTGGAGTGGAGCTGCCTCTCACACACAAGTTGTAGCTCTCTGCACTGTGGGTCCAGGCTGGAGTGGAGCTGCCTCTCACACACAAGTTGTAGCTCTCTGCACTGTGGATCCAGGCTGGAGTGGAGCTGCCTCTCACACACAAGTTGTAGCTCTCTGCACTGTGGGTCCAGGCTGGAGTGGAGCTGCCTCTCACACACAAGTTGTAGCTCTCTGCACTGTGGGTCCAGGCTGGAGTGGAGCTGCCTCTCACACACAAGTTGTAGCTCTCTGCACTGTGGGTCCAGGCTGGAGTGGAGCTGCCTCTCACACACATGCTCTTCCTTCCCCTTCTGCAGCTGGAGAACCTCTCCAACTTCATCAAGGCCATGGCCCAGTATGGCCTCAACCCGGTGGACCTCTTTGAAGCCAACGACCTGTTTGAGAATGGGAACTTGACTCAGGTGCAGGTGACCCTGCTGGCCCTTGCAGGCATGGTAAGAATGACAGCAGGTCTTTGCACTGTCCTTTGTGCTCGACAGGCCCCAGATCTCCCCTACAACGCTTGAATCCTACTGATCACAGTAGGCACCCCTCCATGTCCCAGACTCTAGAGGCTCCCGCACACATCCCTGCGCTGCTCTGACCCGGTACTGTTTTGGTTCCGAGAGGGTGAAGCGTGCAGCGCTGCGCTGGGCCCGGTACTGTTTTGGTTCCGAGAGGGTGAAGCGCGCAGCGCTGCGCTGGGCCCGGTACTGTTTTGGTTCTGAGAGGGTGAAGCGTGCAGCCCTGCGCTGCTCTGGGCCCGGTACTGTTTTGGTTCGGAGAGGGTGAAGCGCGCAGCCCTGCGCTGCTCTGGGCCCGGTACTGTTTTGGTTCTGAGAGGGTGAAGCGCGCAGCGCGGCACTGCTCTAGGCCTGACAGATCACAGCATGTGCCCACACAGGGTCATGTGTACGACTGATCACAGGATTAGTCTGTGCTCGTCTTCAAGTTTTGCCTCTACAGTGACTCTCACCAGCCTGTGTCACTTCATCCCTCTGATCCTAAGCGATCACTGTCCAATGAGTGGCTGCTGGGATCGGACAGGTCACAGTAAGCGTGCACTCAGTGTTCTAACATTGAATGAATGCAGCATGTGGTGCATCGCGCCTCACAAATCCAATAGGTTTCAGCAACTACCAGTGCTTCGTTCGGAGTAGGGCAGAAGAAAACCAGTACAACTGCCCCCTTCAGCACCTGAGCGCTCACGGTCCACCCCTGCACTGTTCTGAAAGGGGAGATCACAGCACGTACCTTCCACCATTTTGAGGCATTCTGCTCCAGGCCCAGTCCTTACCCTGCTCCGGTCCCAGTCCTTACCCTGCTCCGGTCCTTACCCTGCTCCGGTCCCAGTCCTTACCCTGCTCCGGTCCTTACCCTGCTCCGGTCCTTACCCTGCTCCAGTCCCAGTCCTTACCCTGCTCCGGTCCCAGTCCTTACCCTGCTCCGGTCCCAGTCCTTACCCTGCTCCGGTCCTTACCCTGCTCCAGTCCCAGTCCTTACTCTGCTCCGGTCCTTACCCTGCTCCAGTCCTTACCCTTTTCCAGTCCCAGTCCTTACTCTGCTCCGGTCCTTACCCTGCTCCAGTCCTTACCCTTTTCCAGTCCCAGTCCTTACTCTGCTCCGGTCCTTACCCTGCTCCAGTCCTTACCCTTTTCCAGTCCCAGTCCTTACCTTGCTCCGGTCCTTACCCTGCGCCAGTCCCAGTCCTTACCCTGCGCTGGTCCCAGTCATTACCCTGCACCAGTCCTTACCCTGCTCCAGTCCTTACCCTGCTCCGGTCCTTACCCTGCTCCGGTCCCAGTCCTTACCCTGCTCCGGTCCTTACCCTGCTCCAGTCCCAGTCCTTACCCTTTTCCAGTCCCAGTCCTTACCTTGCTCCGGTCCTTACCCTGTGCCAGTCCCAGTCCTTACCCTGCGCCAGTCCCAGTCATTACCCTGCACCAGTCCTTACCCTGCTCCAGTCCCAGTCCTTACCCTGCTCCGGTCCTTACCCTGCTCCAGTCCCAGTCCTTACCCTGCTCCAGTCCCAGTCCTTACCCTGCTCCAGTCCCAGTCCTTACCCTGCTCCAGTCCCAGTCCTTACCCTGCTCCAGTCCCAGTCCTTACCCTGCGCCAGTCCCAGTCCTTACCCTGCTCCAGTCCTTACCCTGCTCCAGTCCTTACCCTGCTCCAGTCCTTACCCTCCTCCACTCCTTACCCTGCTCCACTCCTTACCCTGCTCCACTCCTTACCCTGCTCCAGTCCTTACCCTGCGCCAGTCCTTACCCTGCTCCGGTCCTTACCCTGCTCCAGTCCTTACCCTGCGCCAGTCCTTACCCTGCGCCAGTCCTTACCCTGCGCCAGTCCTTACCCTGCACCAGTCCTTACCCTGCTCCACTCCTTACCCTGCTCCACTCCTTACCCTGCTCCACTCCTTACCCTGCTCCAGTCTTTACCCTGCACCAGTCTTTACCCTGCGCCAGTCTTTACCCTGCGCCAGTCCTTACCCTGCTCCAGTCGAGGCGCAAGACACCAATGCAGTACTATCGAAGACGTGCTGTCTCCCCAGATCCCGCTGCTAACCAATGCCCATGTAACCCTCACAGGCAAAGACAAAAGGTGCCCCCACTCCAGTGGATATTGGGGTGCGCTACTCAGAGAAACAACAGCGGAATTTTGACGAATCCACCATGAAGGCCGGCCACTGTGTTATTGGACTGCAGGTAAGACGCTGGGACAGCAGAGCTGTGTCCTAGGGTGGTGGTTGAGCACGGTGCCAGTTAGTGAGTGAAGAGGGTGCAGGTGAGACGCCGGGACAGCAGAGCTGTGCACTAGGGTGGTGGGTCAGCACGGTGCCAGTCTGTGAGTGAAGAGGGTGCAGGTGAGACGCCGGGACAGCAGAGCTGTGCACTAGGGCAGTGGGTCAGCACGGTGCCAGTCAGTGAGTGAAGAGGGTGCAGGTGAGACGCCGGCACAGCAGAGCTGTGCACTAGGGCGGTGGGTCAGCACGGTGCCAGTCAGTGAGTGAAGAGGGTGCAGGTGAGACGCCGGGACAGCAGAGCTGTGTCCTAGGGTGGTGGTTGAGCACGGTGCCAGTTAGTGAGTGAAGAGGGTGCAGGTGAGACGCCGGGTCAGCAGAGCTGTGCACTAGGGTGGTGGGTCATCACGGTGCCAGTTAGTGAGTGAAGAGGGTGCAGGTGAGACGCCGGGACAGCAGAGCTGTGCACTAGGGTGGTGGGTCAGCACGGTGCCAGTCAGTGAGTGAAGAGGGTGCAGGTGAGACGCCGGGACAGCAGAGCTGTGCACTAGGGTGGTGGGTCAGCACGGTGCCTGTCTGTGAGTGAAGAGGGTGCAGGTGAGACGCCGGGACAGCAAAGCTGTGCACTAGGGTGGTGGGTCAGCACGGTGCCAGTCTGTGAGGGAAGAGGGTGCAGGTGAGACGCCGGGACAGCAGAGCTGTGCACCAGGGCGGTGGTTCGGTTCAGCACGGTGCCAGTTAGTGAGTGAAGAGGGTGCAGGTGAGACGCCGGGACAGCAGAGCTGTGTACTAGGGCGGTGGGTCAGCACGGTGCCAGTCAGTGGGTGAAGAGGGTGCAGTTGAGGACACCATGTATCATAGCTTTGCAGAGTGGAAAGGACAGGTATGGCTTTAGTGCTGGATTGTGCAGACGCGGAAGTCCTCTGTGCCTATTTGAAGGTGCAGGTCTGCTCCATGTTATCGTAATGCCGGTCAGTGTTGTTGGACGGGAGCTAGATAGGTAGATCCGAAGGTGCCCTAGACCGGCATGTTTATCCCTTCGCAGGTTAACATGAACAGTCCTACACTCTGAAGAAGAACAAATGGCTCTTGCGTTGAACAGATATTATAGGTTCAGTTCTCAATCCTACAGGTTTAGGCCTCCAACAGCAAGCATGTTACTTGGGCTATGCACAAGGTGGCTTGGTTATGTTTTTGATATGTGCAGACCTTATGTAATCAAATCAAATCGGGCAACCCCCATGTAGGGTTGAGTCAGTTGTGAATCCCACAGTGAGCATATTTGAGGGCCCAGGGTGAGCATATTTGAGGGCCTAGGGTGAGCATATTTGAGGGCCCAGGGTGAGCATATTTGAGGGCCCAGGGTGAGCATATTTGAGGGCCCAGGGTGAGCATATTTGAGGGCCCAGGGTGAGCATATTTGAGGGCCCAGGGTGAGCATATTTGAGGGCCCAGGGTGAGCATATTTGAGGGCCCAGGGTGAGCAGGATTGAGGGCCCAGGGTGAGCATATTTGAGGGCCCAGGGTGAGCAGGATTGAGGGCCCAGGGTGAGCAGGATTGAGGGCCCAGGGTGAGCATATTTGAGGGCCCAGGGTGAGCATATTTGAGGGCCCAGGGTGAGCGGATGTGAGGGCCAGGGTGAGCAGATTTGAAGGAGTCTTGAGTACTGTATGTGCTCCAGTGGGACAGTCAGGGGTCCCTCGGTTAGGTGAGACAGTCAGTGGTCCCTCGGTTAGGTGAGACAGTCAGGAGTCCCCAAGAGACGCGAAGCAGATTCCCTGGGGATCACGGAGACAGATAGGAGGTTCCACAGAGGTGCGGACGGTGTGAGAAAGATGAAGCAGTCACGACGACCCAAAGATTCCACATTATAAAAGGATTCAATAACACAGAGAAGGGGAGAGAGCCAGCAGGGCCCTGGGTGACCTCTGATGTAGACAAGGCAGCCACCAAGCCTGGGCAGGCCCTGCTGACGGGTCTTAGGCACTCAAGCAATCATTGCAATCCCTCAAGGACAGGCGCACACAACAGAAGGCACCTGGAGAACACAGAAGAGAAAGCTAGATGGTGGTGCGAAGCAAGGATTGTAGCACAGGGGTGCAGGGAAACAGTCCGAGGCCTCGGGTCGACTGGCACCAGCTGTGAAGCACAGACTGGAGCGTATATGGGGCAGGAAAGGTGGTGGAGGAGGGGGCATATGGGGCGACATTCTGACCATTAAAGTCAATTTCTTCTCTCATTTTGCCATTTTCTTTCTGCTGTTGATTATCAGATGGGCACAAATAAATGCGCCAGCCAATCAGGAATGACCGCCTATGGCACAAGGAGGCACCTTTATGATCCTAAGAACCAGATCCTGGCACCCATGGACCATTCTACCATCAGTCTACAGATGGGCACCAACAAGTGTGCGAGCCAGGTAAGAGAGCATGGGCAGTAAGGAGAGCGCATGCAAACAAGTGTGCGAGCCAGGTAAGAGAGCACGGGCAGTAAGGAGAGCGCATGCAAACAAGTGCGCCAGCCAGGTAAGAGAGCACGGGCAGTAAGGAGAGCGCATGCAAACAAGTGTGCGAGCCAGGTAAGAAAGCACGGGCAGTAAGGAGAGCGCATGCACACAAGTGTGCGAGCCAGGTTAGAGAGCACGGGCAGTAAGGAGAGCGCATGCAAACAAGTGCGCCAGCCAGGCAACAGAGCACGGGCAGTAAGGAGAGCGCATGCAAACAAGTGCGCCAGCCAGGTAAGAGAGCACGGGCAGTAAGGAGAGCGCATGCAAACAAGTGCGCCAGCCAGATATGGGAGCAGACAGGGGACCAGTTGCACCAACTTATGTGGCATTCAGATGGGGGTGGGGAGTAAGCTGGGGCATAGTAGGGATTAGGTGCACCAAAACTGAACCAGGCAGGTGAATGGCCACAGCGGCGAAGTGGACAGTAAGTTCATCATTAAGTGTGCCAGCTAGTTACGGTGCCCGCAGAACAGCAAGAGGTGATGTACTAACAGGCAGAGTAGCATGGGGGCACCAAGCAAGCCCGCCTATTGTAGGAGCCTGGGGAGGTGAAGAAGCGGGGGGCATATGGGGGCACAAGCAAGTGCATCAACTAGGGGAAGGAGGTAAAGAGAAGTGCCTGTGCTCCAAGTGTGCCAGTGAAGTCGTGATCTTGCTACCTTGAAAAGGTGGAGGGCAGGGGCGTCACTTAGGTAGCATGGGGGCGTAAGACATTTTAAAAATAATGCAGAAATCCGGAATCAATACAGTCTTTCCAGGACTGCTTAACCGGAAAATGGTAAACACCATTCTACACCAGAGTTTGAGGTGTCAGATTCTTACGACCTTCTCCAAAATAAAGCTCCTTCAAGACTTAAGCACGAAGCATCACACCGAGCAGGTCACAGTTAAGGAAAGACACCAAGGTGATGCGTTTTCTCAAAAAGAGGACCGGCTTCCAGTAGAGCGTCTACTCCAAGGCACCAAGCAGCCTCAACCAGGGTGGGCCCCAGAGGATCTTGAAATGATCATGGACCCGGGTGGATAAGCAGCACTGATCCTCCTGGACCTGAGCGCCGTCTTTGATGCGGTTTCCTATCCTATTTTCTTCACTGACTGAAAGAAGCTGTTATTACAGGGAAGGCCAGGTGGCGTCCCTCAATTTTTGAACAAACGCAGCTTTCATTTTAGCGAGAGACCCTTCATGTCGTCCAGTCATCAGCTTCACCGTGGAGTTCTGCAGGGCTCGTCTCTGAACCCTGCGCTTTTTAACATTTTATGTCTGGCCGTTATCAAATATCATCGATTCCTTTGGTTTTAAGATGGTATCTTAGGCGGACGATACCCAGCTGATCGTCACACTGTCACCAGACATGGACCCTATCTCCGTGAGACTCAACAGCTGCCTAGAAAAGGTGTCTGAGTTGATGGCAGCCAGTTGCTTGAAGTAGAATGGTGAAAAAAATGAGGTTTTGGTATTATGGAACAAACCAACGCTCTGAGATCAGTTGATATGGTATCTCCTCTAGGAGAAGGTCCAGTCCCCAAGTCAGAAGTAAAGAGCCCAGGGATGACCCTGAACAATCAGCCAACCATTGCATCCCAATTAAAACAAGCATTGGCATAGCCAATAGGTCTCGCTTTTGGGACCTTATAAGTATTTAGTTATGCAGCACAATATCCTTGGTGCAACAACATCAACTGTTGCATGGCTAAACACTTATAAGGTCCCAAAGGCGAGACCTATTGGCTATGCCAATGCTTGTTTATTCTTTCAGTGGAACAAAATAAGGTGTCTGACTTATCAAATTACTTGCAGGTTCGAACAGCAGCATTAGTTAAGGATTCATGATAAATGGATAGCGACTCCGCCATCTTTCCAATCTGCTCTATGTTGGCTTCTCTTACTAACCATGATTCTGCTATAAGTTGGACCTGGAGCTAGCTTTATGAGGATGGCATTTATAATGTGACCATTTTTGACAGTGGAAAGCACATTAAACAGCCCCAATTTGTAGAATCAGTATGAGACCTTCCTTAAATGAACAGAATGATTTAGGTCTTCTTTCCCGAGACTGACTATTGTAACATTGCTACGTGTGATCCCTGATGTGCTTGGGTGAAACTGCATCAGCCACACTAGGGTATTGTGACACAGAGCGGCTCTGAGTCACACGGGGAGAGAATGGCTCGCTATCATCGATTCTGAAACTAGATATTCCTAGGAAGCTGGAGAGGTGTCCTCGTGAAAGGATCCTTTTGTTTTTTATGTAAAACCCATTGAGAATGAGAGGTCTGGAGTTCAGTGAAGCTCCCTTTGTCACAAGGAGTGTGGTCTGTGGTAGAAATGCCCAGGTTCAGATGGAGCTTTTCTATTGGTGAATGTGGTCTATGGTATGGTGTCCATACTGCCAGAGATCCCGGAGCCTAAGGCGCCATCCTGACACGATCTGGAATATTTGACCCATATTCAAACTGCTCAAGTACTGAGCATAATTTGTGCCGGTGTTTGCAGATGCTGGGAACCAGTACTCACTATTGGGGATCTGGACTTATTATTCACCGTTAGACTTTGACCAGGACCGAGCTGACCCACAGCTAGCTAAAGAAAGCATAAAAGGGAGAAGGGAGGGTATGAAGACAGGAAATTGGAAACACAAATAGACAGGAGTGATGAAAAGAAAGCCTGCAAACCGGGTTGCAGAGGATGGTGAGGGAAAGAGGCTTGGGGTGGTTTCAAGACTAGGAAGCGTGTTCGTTTATCCCACTACTCGACAGCTCCTAAAACTACTTAAGGTTGTACTTATGCTTTTTAAACGTGGACCCTCTCTCCGTAATGCAGCGCTCATGAGTTTGCAGGTGGTTATTGGTTGCTAGATTTTATTCAGAGTGCGTCTGCGGAGGCTGCTTTGCAATTGTTTTTGTCAGAGGTCCCGTAGTGTTGAGCAGTTTACTGTAAAGTTAGAGTCAGTGCCCAGGAACCGGGTGATTAGAATTACCAGAGTGCATAGCCAATGTATCGAGCAGCTGAAACTGCAGCATGCAAATGGATCGCGTAAGGTGCCCTTGACTAGCTCTTCCTACCGCTGCATCTATGACCCCTGAGAGTAAGGGTAGCAGCAAACACTTCCGCCTCACGCGCCTCTGCTTTGTTTCTCGGTTTAGGTAAATGCGGTCTAACACCCAGACAAGGCTGTCACTACTAGCAGCACTGAGGCGCTCTTCACCAGTACCACGGTATTCCTATATACGTGACACATCTATATTTCATCATGTGAAAATAAATGGAATTCATAGAAGGTTTCCAAGAATACCCCTGGATACATTAGCCGTGACTGTTGCAGCATTTGAGGCATAATCTTCCAAGCACTCCAGAATCCCAACAAGCTCTCCCCATTGTGCAAAGGCAGCCGCGTGTTTATATTTGCATTGCGCTTTCACTTTAGCGCGAAGCAAAGATAAACACGCGGCTGCCTTTGCCAAAGCCAAATGAAAACAAGCCGCGAAAGTGAAACAGTACTCCGGGTGGGGGAGTGCGATTCCCATGCGGGAGCGAGCGGCGTGGCGCCAGCTGCTCGCTCCCCCAAGTGAATCGCCAAACGTGCACGCGTTGCCATTGAAGGCAATGGAACGCGTGCACGTTTTTGGCTGAAAAGCCGAAGCGATGGAAAAAGGTCTTTTTGCCTTTGCAGCGCATGCGCGCTGCGTAGGCGAGACCTAAAAAGGTGGCTGGGAGCTGTTTTGGCCTCTTGAGAGCCCTGGAAAAGGCCCTGAAATGACTCCCGACAGAATCACGTGGAATCGTGATTCAAGGTCTGATCCTGTCTCGCCTTGATGTTGGCACCTCCTTTAATTTGGGCCGTCTGAAGTCAGTGACTAAAAACTTGAGATTATTCAGAACGCTGCTGTCCGATACTGTTGGGTATTCCGAAAATACAGCCAGCAGGTGCTGCGCTCAGACCTCTTCACTGGCTGCCCATAAGCTGCATCATACAGCGGGCAGAGCCCGACACAGGCCCTGTTGTTCTACAGCAATTGGCCACTGCCTACCATACCAACAGGGACCTAAGATCAAACAACCGCGCGCTGCTCCTTGTCCCAAGAATCAAGAGAGCCAGGAGTGGAGGTCGGTCTTTCACTTACCTCGCACCCAAGCTCTGGAGCGCTCTGCCTACCAGCCTCAGAAAGGAGGACAATTTCATGACTTTCAGAAAAAAACCTAAAGACGCATCTTTTCCCCTAATCCTTTTAGCTCTTTTATTCACTGACAGCAACCACTCCGATAGTGCTGGGAAGCCCGATGTCCAGGCAGCCGTGCGCTTTACTTAATCGGTGAATAGAACAGAATAGAGCGCCTCTTACTCAAACCAAAGAAAAGGAAAAAAAGCTTAAAAGGAATCTATTTCTGAGGGGCAGAGGTCCTATAAAATTCCAAAATGAAAAAGTCAAAGCTAAAAGATGGCACATTTCTCCTCATCTTTCCCTCAGTGCCCCGACTCGGGTGAACAAAGTCACAGGCAGCAAGATGTGTGTCCTACTGAAGGAGGAGAGGCAGTAGTTTGGGCGCCCATCTTACTCAGGAAGACACCAAGGAACAACTGGAGAAGAACCCAGTAAACGCGTCCCGTCCTGAA
Source organism: Calotriton arnoldi (assembly GCA_963921515.1). NCBI lineage: Eukaryota > Metazoa > Chordata > Amphibia > Caudata > Salamandridae > Calotriton > Calotriton arnoldi. Next base: position 655,705 of record CAWUFW010000223.1, on the reverse strand, counting down.
GAGACCTCGGCTTGCCTCGGATATTCAGAGGGCAGCTGAGATCTCTCCCACACAAAGAGTCCTCCTCAGTTTTTGCCTGTGGTAAAGACTGTGTTGAAGACAACAGCTGCGATTAGAACAAGCTCTAGGACTCCAGGTGTAGTAAGGATGGGAGAAGAGGTCGACTCCCTAGAATTCCACTGGCAGAAAGGGCCATGGGTTCCAGGCTCTCTGGTGGCGCGCACTCCACATAGGAGAGCTTCCATCGATGCCATGGGTTCCAGGCTCTCTGGTGGCGCGCACTCCACATAGGAGAGCTTCCATCGATGCCATGGGTTCCAGGCTCTCTGGTGGCGCGCACTCCACATAGGAGAGCTTCCATCGATGCCATGGGTTCTAGGCTTGCTGGTGGCGCGCACTCCACATAGGAGAGCTTCCATCGATGCCATGGGTTCCAGGCTCGCTGGTGGCGCGCACTCCACATAGGAGAGCTTCCATCGATGCCATGGGTTCCAGGCTTGCTGGTGGCGCGCACTCCACATAGGAGAGCTTCCATCGATGCCATGGGTTCCAGGCTCGCTGGTGGCGCGCACTCCACATAGGAGAGCTTCCATCGATGCCATGGGTTCCAGGCTCGCTGGTGGCGCGCACTCCACATAGGAGAGCTTCCATCGATGCCATGGGTTCCAGGCTCGCTGGTGGCGCGCACTCCACATAGGAGAGCTTCCATCGATGCCATGGGTTCCAGGCTCGCTGGTGGCGCGCACTCCACATAGGAGAGCTTCCATCGATGCCATGGGTTCCAGGCTCGCTGGTGGCGCGCACTCCACATAGGAGAGCTTCCATCGAGCGCAGTGGAGAGGACTGCTGCCCGAGAAAGGATGAGAACAGATTTGGTTGAACTCAATTCGTTAACGGCAAGAGCCTCTCCCATATGTAAGTGAGTGAAGACATTCTACAGAGTAACTCCCCCATACTAGATATTTCAGTCTCTGGGAGTGAGGGGAATAATGACACCCGGATGTACTCCTTACAAGTGTTTTGTGAGTCCGTCCTCTCAAGCGACTGCAAGGATAGAGTGTTATTCTAACCCAACGTTAATGCACACCTTGCTGTGGTGGATCAGAAAACATCTGCTAGAAGTCATCAGCAGCAGCTACCAGTCCTGATGGAGACCTCACTGAGGGGCTGGTGGGAGAGCTTGTCAGTCCTAGTGGTCCAGGGCAAGAGAGAGCATGATCATGTTAGAAGTGACAGCTCTCAGAGTATTTCAGGCACCACTGCTGGGAGAGATTGTACTAATTCACACAGACAACACGGCAACAATGACTCATGTCATGAGTATCCTTATCGCAGCCTTAGTGCAAACAAAGACCCTTTCAATTTCAGAAAGCGACTCAATTCAGTCATTAAAAGCTAAGCTAATGACCTTAATAGAGCCCTTGGCCTCTTCCTTCAAGATACGTGAACTTGTTTCCAAAAAGTGTTTGAAAACAAGCGAAATCCTGATCCAGGGGCACTCTGTATGTTTCAATGTTTCTCTGCGAAAGCCACAGAGCAAGGAATAAGAGAGCACTGATACATCCACAGTTTCTGTTCTAATTGGATTTATTTTAAAAGGAACAATACAGTCCGCTAGTGATGCCTTTAGAGACCCAGTTCAAGTTTATTTTAGGAAATAATTCTTTCTTAAATGCTCTGCTATCCGCACATAAGCAAAGATAGTCAATGTTGATGCCAAGGTTGTTTTTCCCTCTGTTAGGAATTATTTTAGATCCATCTACTAAAAAGCATACATTTCAAATACTGTGAATCCAGAATGAGTATTAAGCTGCAAGGTTTTTGTGGCAGGTAAGTTTTGATTCATGTGCAGTGCTTGTGTCTGCTAAAGGCAGCGTTTCCCCCCAGATGACTGTCCAAAAGACCTTCTTTACCGCTACTCTCTGTCTTTGACCACACTGTCCTCTTTCCCTTGCAGGTTGGCATGACAGCCCCTGGGACCCGGAGGCACATCTACGACACCAAAACCGGCACCGAGAAGTGCGACAACTCCTCGATGTCCCTGCAGATGGGATACAATCAAGGGGCCAACCAGAGCGGGCAGATCTTCGGCCTTGGGCGGCAGATCTATGACCCCAAGTACTGTCCGCAGGGCAACCCAGAGGACCTGCCCAAGCCAGACCCCGAACAGCTCACCGGGCAGCAGTCGCACCAGTATTCTCAAGAAGGGGAGGATGGCGACTTGTGATCGCGGTGTCAGCTCTTCTGCTCGGCTGGGCCACCCGAGGCCACAGCGAGGGACCGATTCTTCCCACTTGGGCCTTCCTATTTAAAAATGTTACTGGTCAACTCCAATTTTCCACGAAGTGAGATGAATGAAGACTGTTGTTGGGAGGAGGTGCAGGAAACTGCACAGCAATCTTGGATCATCTCAATTATCTCAGTGCAGCTGCTGAGTTGCGTTATCTCGGGGGAGGGGGGGCAGGGTAATGATGAAGAGACAAACCTCACAAAAGCCATTGACTTAGGTGTGTCGTGGCTCTCAAAGGTAAATACAGGCGTGTGGAACAACAGTGACTCCGCCAGGACGTGAATTATAAAACCTGATTTAAAGCTCAGATGCCTCCCCAAGGAGACCGCTCCAGTCCCTACTCGATAATGCTCATTATCTGCGAACCACACCATCCATCGCTAGACCAGACCACTCCTCACACGACACTCCTTCCCTCGATACACAATGCACTCGTCCTAGACGCAATCGCTTCCTCACTGGCCAGCAGTTCTTCCTTGCTGTACCTACACCACCATTACTCCTTCAATACCAAGCTGTATCATTCCCTCCCTAAATGACATTCCTCACTTTCTAGGTCCAATCATTCCCTCACTTGGTTATGCCGCTGCTTGAGTAGACAAATTCTTTCACTCATTCACGAGTACCTCTCTGTTTCTAGGACTTACTCCTCCATCTCTAGACAACATCTTTCCCTCACTAGGAGTTGTTTCTTCCTTCTGGACTGCATCACTCAAGCAGGTCTGGCTACTCGCTGGAGCTGGACTCTCCATTCGGTGCATGACCGAGGTGTGACTCAGCGACAAAACTGTCCTTCTCTGAGTGAAAGTCTCCCCGTGGACACTTTAGGAGTAGAAGAGTTGTGGGTTCAAGTCCCTCCCTGGTGTCCAGTCCCATTCCTCCCACGGAACCTTGGTTTCTCTCCCTTCTTGTTGGGTTGACCAAAATGCACCCAGGTATCTCTTCATTCTGTAAAATCAAAGTCTGGATCTGAATGCTTTCATGAAGTTCCTGCAATCCATCACATTCATTCTTTAGGGAACAAGCTTTTTTTTTTTAAATAAAAAAAAATGTTTTTTTGTCTTGTAGTGTGATCCGATGGTGGCTGACTCTTTCCTTCCTAAAAAGTTGGAAAGTGGATGCGTAGAAGGCAGCTCTGTGATTAAACCAGCCAACTATCATTAAGTGCCTATTTAAGGAATGCTCTAGTAAAATATTTTTTATACCTTTAGGATTTTTAACTTTGTTTAAAAGCTTTCTTTCTGTAAGAAGAAAATGCTTAAAATGACTAGAAACTCTATATGTTGGGACCACATTAGTCTGCCAATTTCTGTTCATTGAGCTACTGAGTAGCTTAGTAGGCGACTAAAGCAAATACAATGTAGTGTTAAATGTTAGCAGAGAGCATCTGTGTCAGGATATCTCTGCTCCCTGTCAATTAGAAGGTTGCGCCTGGCGGGACGGGAGTTCTGATTGGTCGCTTGCCATTGTCACAGGCTAGAACAGGTGACAGGTCTGATTTTTGTTTACTGAAATCTTAAGTTACTCCTGAGCCTTCTCGTGCAGCTCGAGCCTATGGCTCGACGCAATTCTCAAACCACTCGTTGAACTGGAGACTGGTTAACTGGATATAGGTTTCTTGTTTCCTGTAGCATGCACCCACCTTTCAGTTATGGTTGAGCGTCCACAGGATAATGTGTGTTGACGCTGGTATCCTCCTTTTCCAGCAGATATAGCATTTTGCACATGTTCACAAGTGCAGCACAAAAAAAAAAATACAAAATCATGAGAGAGGGTAGTTGAACCAAAATTCAGTGCATTGTGAACTGAATAAATTAGTTCCTCCCAGCACGCATGTGAGTGTGACGAACCTAACTGGATGACTTTGTGCCCTGAGACGTGAAGCCTAGCCGTCAAGCTGAATCTACACTCCTTGTTATACAGCAGCTGCCCTCATCCCCAATGAGTGCCCATGATTGCCGCTGCTATACTGACGTGTTTAGGTCTATGGCTACATCCGAGGAGGATGGACCTCATGCATCCTATCCTGGGCTTTCCTTTGGCAAATCAATGTTATCTGGTGCGTTGGTTCCAGCTGGAAGGCACTTGTTGATAGAGGACGGCCCAGCACTGGAAGCATCGTGTTCGGCATACGTGGCGCTAGTCGCCAATACCATCGGCGACTAAGGGCTGTGCTGGCACAGGCGGCTCCCGTTGCCCGATGCCAATGTGATCAATGTATCTAGTCCTGTTTCTGTCCTGGTTCTACCTTTACTGATCAGGCTTTTATACATTTATGATGGGGACAGAAATAGCAAAAGACATTTCAAAATGCAAGAGGAAAACAGAACAGGATGACTTATCTACATTGACGACCGGAGATAGCTTGAGCCCTCAGGGTGAGATGGAAACAGCGGCATTTTGACCCCTGTGCGGTCCCAATATTCAGCGCAGGTGACCCCAAGGGAAGCGAGATGAGCGCTGAGGTCAGCTTCAAATGTGACAAATGTTGTAATGTTTAAAGAAATGTAAGAAAAGACCATCCTGTGTGAGAAGGAACTGGAAGCTGTTGCAAAGCTGCACAAAATCATCTCCTTTGCCACTTGCACAATCTCCACGAGTACAAACTGCACGTAGCAGATTCAAGAGACGCAGTTTATATGTGAAACGTACAATGCATTCCAAATGTCTCATTCTGTGTATTAAAGGACTTGAATTGAAATTGCTTCCGTCTACCCTACAAACAAGGGGGGATTGTGTGGAAAGTGGAAGCTTTGTAGCATGAATCGGTTATAGATTCACACGCTCTCCCTACGTGCCCGCCCTCGTTGCAAGTTAGAAAAGTGTGCAGGCTTTTGCCCAAAGGTTTTAAGGCGGTCTCTGTTTCCACACTTGTGTTTTACGTCGACTAATGCTCTGTATCACGCCAATATCGCTGCAATCTTTAAATATATGTTTTTTTTCACTTAAGTCCTTAAGTCGTGCACGGAGGGAGGGGGTCTGCAAAAACCAACCTAAAAAATGACAGCCTTGGTGATGTGGTCAGCGTCAAGATTCTTCAAGATCTACACCAAATAAAGTTGTGTAGAGCATGGGTATTTAAAAAATAATAATTTCGGGGTTCTTCATGTCGGAGTTGTCAGTAATAAGTGTGCAGAAACACAATGCTTGTTGCATGTGTGGCTCCAGAGTTGATAAATGCGACAAGGCGAAGCTTGGAGTCCCGGTGACACCTGGAATCCTTGCTGGTGAGATGGCTTTGCGGTATTACCTAGTGTTCCTACTTTCAGCCATAGTGCTGCTAATCCATTCTTCGGTTTACAAGTCCGAATGAGGCGTCCGATTCTCTGCGCGTTCACTTTCAGTTTATGTAACACACCAAGCTTGCCATGTCTTGTAAGCAGTGTGTTAATGTCTCGAAGATTTGGGGCGATCAAGTGTTGGGTATCTCTGGGGGTCATGTATGTGCTGGCGGAAGGGACCCCATCTTTCGGCAGCAGTTCAACATACATGTTAAAGGCAGCTGGTCCATAGCCTTAGGCGTAGGGGTAGAGGCGGAGTTTGCAATGCGCACTTGTTGTAGACAATCCGCTAGGTAGGAGCGGAATCAGTTGATGTGGTTTCAAGGAGTGAATGGAGAACGTCTAAGTCAACAGTGTCGAAAGCCAAAGGCGGAACAAGTAAATCTCATAGCCTGGTTACGTCCTTGCCAAGAGTCGGAGAGCGTAATCCATAATCTTAAGAAGGTTGGCTTCGCTGCTGTGGTTGGTTCTGAACCTCAGCTAGAAGGTGCAAGGGGCTGTTCTTATTGACGTGATCATTCAGTTTCAACAAAACAAATTTTTCAAGTATTTTGGTGAGAAATGGAACTCTAGTGATTGGTCTAAATTATCCGTTTTCAATGGGTCTGCTGCTGTGTTTAGGTCTCGCCTATGACTGCGCATGCGCTCTCGCCTGCGAGAGATATTGCAGCCCGCCCATCGTGTAACATTCATTGGCTACAATGTCACTCTTATTTCCTGGCTTCTCATTGGCCAGTGCAAGCTTGAGCCAAGCACTGGTTGCTTCAGCGTGATTGCTGTCCTTCCGCTGATCGCGCTGTGATTGAGGCACTACTTTTATACGTTCATCCTCCCTGTCGTCCTTGTTGAACTGTTTGCCATTGTCGCTGTGTTTTACTCTGCCACGCGCACTGCAAAGAAGCCCCTTTTCTCCTTTGAAATTGATGTTTTTTGTGACAGCGGATGTTATCAGCTTACAAATGTATTTTCGCTAAGACGCGGACACGGGTGCAATTGCTGTTTTTTATGTGTTAGGATTTTTTGCCAAATGCATATTTTTTTTCTTTTTCATGCATGCAGAGATTTACTGATTGCTAAGAATCACAAGGTTGCTGTGCCAATACCAAACAATCATTGGCAAAGCCAGTAAGTCTCGCCTTTGACCATTGGCTCTGCCATTGCCTTTTGCTCATTCTGTACAGCATGGTGAGCATTTCCAACTTTGGCAATGATTTGTAGCCATGCTGCATGGCAGTGTGGCTGTTGCGCAGCATGGCTAAAAATAATTTTAAAAGGACTTTGATCCATCCAGTGCTAATGCACTTTTACAAAAATAAAACGCATTAGCCCTTCCTGCGTCATTGCGCTTTTTAAAATTTGTTTTGGCGACACCTACAAAGCATCCGCACTGCTGTACAGCATGGCTCCACAACCCCCAGTCTGAAGCAGAGAGCGCCCACCTACAAAGCATCCACCCTGCTGTACAGCATGGCTCTAAAAACCCCAGTCTGAAGCAAAGAGCGCCCACCTACAAAGCATCCGCACTGCTGTCTGTACAGCATGGCTCCACAGCCCCCAGTCTGAAGCAGAGAGCGCCCACCTACAAAGCATCCGCACTGCTGTACAGCATGGCTCTAAAACCCCCAGTCTGAAGCAGAGAGCGCCCACCTACAAAGCATCCGCACTGCTGTACAGCATGGCTCCGAAACCTTCAGTCTGAAGCAGAGAGCGTCCACCTACAAAGCATCCGCACTGCTGTACAGCATAGCTCTAAAACCCCCAGTCTGAAGCAGAGAGCACCCACCTACAAAGCATCCGCACTGCTGTACAGCATGGCTCCGAAACCCCCAGTCTGAAGCAGAGAGCGCCCACCTACAAAGCATCCGCACTGCTGTACAGCATGGCTTCACAACCTTCAGTAGGAAGCAGAGAGCGCCCACCTACAAAGCATCCGCACTGCTGTACAGCATGGCTCCACAGCCCCCAGTCTGAAGCAGAGAGCGCCCACCTACAAAGCATCCGCACTGCTGTACAGCATGGCTCTAAAAACCCCAGTCTGAAGCAAAGAGCGCCCACCTACAAAGCATCCGCACTGCTGTACAGCATGGCTCCACAGCCCCCAGTCTGAAGCAGAGAGCGCCCACCTACAAAGCATCCGCCCTGCTGTACAGCATGGCTCCGAAACCCCCAGTCTGAAGCAGAGAGCGCCCACCTACAAAGCATCCGCACTGCTGTACAGCATGGCTCCACAGCCCCCAGTCTGAAGCAGAGAGCGCCCACCTACAAAGCATCCGCACTGCTGTACAGCATGGCTCCGAAACCTTCAGTCTGAAGCAGAGAGCGCCCACCTACAAAGCATCCGCACTGCTGTACAGCATGGCTCTAACACCCCCAGTCTGAAGCAGAGAGCGCCCACCTACAAAGCATCCGCACTGCTGTACAGCATGGCTCCGAAACCCCCAGTCTGAAGCAGAGAGCGCCCACCTACAAAGCATTCGCACTGCTGTACAGCATGGCTCCGAAACCTTCAGTATGAAGCAGAGAGCGCCCACCTACAAAGCATTCGCACTGCTGTACAGCATGGCTCCGAAACCTTCAGTCTGAAGCAGAGAGCGCCCACCTACAAAGCATCCGCACTACTTTACAGCACAGCTCCGAAACCTTCAGTATGAAGCAGAGAGCGCCCACCTACAAAGCATCCGCACTGCTGTACAGCATGGCTCCGAAACCTTCAGTATGAAGCAGAGAGCGCCAACCTACAAAGCATCCGCACTGCTGTACAGCATGGCTCAGAAACCTTCAGTATGAAGCAGAGAGCGCCAACCTACAAAGCATCCGCACTGCTGTACAGCATGGCTCCACAGCCCCCAGTCTGAAGAAGAGAGCGCCCACCTATAAAAGCATCCGCACTGCTGTACAGCATGGCTCCACAGCCCCCAGTCTGAAGCAGAGAGCTCCCACATACAAAGCATCCGCACTGCTGTACAGCATGGCTCCACAACCTTCAGTAGGAAGCAGAGAGTGCCCACCTACAAAGCATCCGCACTGCTGTACAGCATGGCTCCACAACCTTCAGTAGGAAGCAGAGAGCGCCCACCTACAAAGCATCCGCACTGCTGTACAGCATGGCTCCACAACCTTCAGTAGGAAGCAGAGAGCGCCCACCTACAAAGCATCCGCACTGCTGTACAGCATGGCTCCACAGCCCCCAGTCTGAAGCAGAGAGCGCCCACCGACAAAGCATCTGCACTGCTGTACAGCATGGCTCCAAAACCTTCAGAATGAAGCAGAGAGCGCCCACCTACAAAGCATCTGCACTGCTGTACAGCATGGCTCCGAAACCCCCAGTCTGAAGCAGAGAGCGCCCACATACAAAGCATCCGCCCTGCTGTACAGCATGGCTCCGAAACCCCCAGTCTGAAGCAGAGAGCGCCCACCTACAAAGCATCTGCACGGCTGTACAGCATGGCTCCGAAACCCCAGTCTGAAGCAAAGAGCGCCCACCTACAAAGCATCCGCACTGCTGTACAGCATGGCTCCACAGCCCCCAGTCTGAAGCAGAGAGCGCCCACCTACAAAGCATCCGCACTGCTGTACAGCATGGCTCTAAAAACCCCAGTCTGAAGCAAAGAGCGCCCACCTACAAAGCATCCGCACTGCTGTACAGCATGGCTCCACAGCCCCCAGTCTGAATCAGAGAGCACCCACCTACAAAGCATCCGCCCTGCTGTACAGCATGGCTCCGAAACCCCCAGTCTGAAGCAGAGAGCGCCCACCTACAAAGCATCCGCACTGCTGTACAGCATAGCTTCAAAACCTTCAATCTGAAGCAAAGAGTGCCCACCTACAAAGCATCCGCACTGCTGTACAGCATGGCTCCACAGCCCCCAGTCTGAAGCAGAGAGCGCCCACCTACAAAGCATCCGCACTGCTGTACAGCATGGCTCTAAAACCCCCAGTCTGAAGCAGAGAGCGCCCACCTACAAAGCATCCGCACTGCTGTACAGCATGGCTCCGAAACCTTCAGTCTGAAGCAAACATCTCCCACTTACAAAGCATCTGCACTGCTGTACAGCATGGCTCTAAAAACCCCAGTCTGAAGCAAAGAGCGCCCACCTACAAAGCATCCGCACTGCTGTACAGCATGGCTCCACAGCCCCCAGTCTGAAGCAGAGAGCGCCCACCTACAAAGCATCTGCCCTGCTGTACAGCATGGCTCCGAAACCCCCAGTCTGAAGCAGAGAGCGCCCACCTACAAAGCATCCGCACTGCTGTACAGCATAGCTTAAAAACCTTCAATCTGAAGCAAAGAGCGCCCACCTACAAAGCATCCGCACTGCTGTACAGCATAGCTCCACAGCCCCCAGTCTGAAGCAGAGAGCGCCCACCTACAAAGCATCCGCACTGCTGTACAGCATGGCTCTAAAACCCCCAGTCTGAAGCAGAGAGCGCCCACCTACAAAGCATCCGCACTGCTGTACAGCATGGCTCCGAAACCTTCAGTCTGAAGCAGAGAGCGCCCACCTACAAAGCATCCGCACTGCTGTACAGCATGGCTCTAAAACCCCCAGTCTGAAGCAGAGAGCGCCCACCTACAAAGCATCCGCACTGCTGTACAGCATGGCTCCGAAACCCCCAGTCTGAAGCAGAGAGCGCCCACCTACAAATCATCCGCACTGCTGTACAGCATGGCTCCGAAACCTTCAGTATGAAGCACAGAGCGCCCACCTACAAAGCATTCGCACTGCTGTACAGCATGGCTCCGAAACCTTCAGTCTGAAGCAGGGAGCGCCCACCTACAAAGCATCCGCACTGCTGTACAGCACAGCTCCGAAACCTTCAGTATGAAGCAGAGAGCGCCCACCTACAAAGCATCCGCACTGCTGTACAGCATGGCTCCGAAACCTTCAGTATGAAGCAGAGAGCGCCAACCTACAAAGCATCCGCACTGCTGTACAGCATGGCTCTAACACCCCCAGTCTGAAGCAGAGAGCGCCCACCTACAAAGCATCCGCACTGCTGTACAGCATGGCTCCGAAACCCCCAGTCTGAAGCAGAGAGCGCCCACCTACAAAGCATTCGCACTGCTGTACAGCATGGCTCCGAAACCTTCAGTATGAAGCAGAGAGCGCCCACCTACAAAGCATTCGCACTGCTGTACAGCATGGCTCCGAAACCTTCAGTCTGAAGCAGAGAGCGCCCACCTACAAAGCATCCGCACTGCTGTACAGCACAGCTCCGAAACCTTCAGTATGAAGCAGAGAGCGCCCACCTACAAAGCATCCGCACTGCTGTACAGCATGGCTCCGAAACCTTCAGTATGAAGCAGAGAGCGCCAACCTACAAAGCATCCGCACTGCTGTACAGCATGGCTCCGAAACCTTCAGTATGAAGCAGAGAGCGCCAACCTACAAAGCATCCGCACTGCTGTACAGCATGGCTCCAAAGCCCCCAGTCTGAAGAAGAGAGCGCCCACCTATAAAAGCATCCGCACTGCTGTACAGCATGGCTCCACAGCCCCCAGTCTGAAGCAGAGAGCTCCCACATACAAAGCATCCGCACTGCTGTACAGCATGGCTCCACAACCTTCAGTAGGAAGCAGAGAGCGCCCACCTACAAAGCATCCGCACTGCTGTACAGCATGGCTCCACAACCTTCAGTAGGAAGCAGAGAGCGCCCACCTACAAAGCATCCGCACTGCTGTACAGCATGGCTCCACAACCTTCAGTAGGAAGCAGAGAGCGCCCACCTACAAAGCATCCGCACTGCTGTACAGCATGGCTCCACAGCCCCCAGTCTGAAGCAGAGAGCGCCCACCGACAAAGCATCTGCACTGCTGTACAGCATGGCTCCAAAACCTTCAGTATGAAGCAGAGAGCGCCCACCTACAAAGCATCTGCACTGCTGTACAGCATGGCTCCGAAACCCCCAGTCTGAAGCAGAGAGCGCCCACATACAAAGCATCCGCCCTGCTGTACAGCATGGCTCCGAAACCCCCAGTCTGAAGCAGAGAGCGCCCACCTACAAAGCATCTGCACTGCTGTACAGCATGGCTCCGACAACCCCAGTCTGAAGCAGAGAGCGCCCACCTACAAAGCATCCGCACTGCTGTACAGCATGGCTCCACAGCCCCCAGTCTGAAGCAGAGAGCGCCCACCTACAAAGCATCCGCACTGCTGTACAGCATGGCTCTGAAAACCCCAGTCTGAAGCAGAGAGCGCCCACCTACAAAGCATCCGCACTGCTGTACAGCATGGCTCCACAGCCCCCAGTCTGAAGCAGAGAGCGCCCACCTACAAAGCATCCGCACTGCTGTACAGCATGGCTCCGAAACCCCCAGTCTGAAGCAGAGAGCGCCCACCTACAAAGCATCCGCACTGCTGTACAGCATGGCTTCAAAACCTTCAGTCTGAAGCAAAGAGCGCCCACCTACAAAGCATCCGCACTGCTGTACAGCATGGCTCCACAACCCCCAGTCTGAAGCAGAGAGCGCCCACCTACAAAGCATCCGCACTGCTGTACAGCATGGCTCCAAAACCCCCAGTCTGAAGCAGAGAGCGCCCACCTACAAAGCATCCGCACTGCTGTACAGCATGGCTCCGAAACCTTCAGTCTGAAGCAGAGATCGCCCACTTACAAAGCATCCGCACTGCTGTACAGCATGGCTCCAAAACCCCCAGTCTGAAGCAGAGAGCGCCCACCTACAAAGCATCCGCACTGCTGTACAGCATGGCTCCACAGCCCCCAGTCTGAAGCAGAGAGCGCCCACCTACAAAGCATCCGCACTGCTGTACAGCATGGCTCCAAAACCCCCAGTCTGAAGCAGAGAGCGCCCACCTACAAAGCATCCGCACTGCTGTACAGCATGGCTCTAAAACCTTCAGTCTGAAGCAAAGAGCGCCCACCTACAAAGCATCCGCACTGCTGTACAGCATGGCTCCACAACCCCCAGTCTGAAGCAGAGAGCGCCCACCTACAAAGCATCCGCACTGCTGTACAGCATGGCTCCAAAACCCCCAGTCTGAAGCAGAGAGCGCCCACCTACAAAGCATCCGCACTGCTGTACAGCATGGCTCCAAAACCTTCAGTCTGAAGCAGAGAGCGCCCACCTACAAAGCATCCGCACTGCTGTACAGCATGGCTCTAAAACCCCCAGTCTGAAGCAGAGAGCGCCCACCTACAAAGCATCCGCACTGCTGTACAGCATGGCTCCGAAACCCCCAGTCTGAAGCAGAGAGCGCCCACCTACAAAGCATCCGCACTGCTGTACAGCATGGCTCCGAAACCTTCAGTCTGAAGCAGAGAGCGCCCACCTACAAAGCATCCGCACTGCTGTACAGCATGGCTCCGAAACCTTCAGTCTGAAGCAGAGAGCGCCCACCTACAAAGCATCCGCACTGCTGTACAGCATGGCTCCAAAACCTCCAGTCTGAAGCAGAGAGCGCCCACCTACAAAGCATCCGCACTGCTGTACAGCATGGCTCCGAAACCTCCAGTCTGAAGCAGAGAGCGCCCACCTACAAAGCATCCGCACTGCTGTACAGCATGGCTCCAAAACCTCCAGTCTGAAGCAGAGAGCGCCAACCTACAAAGCATCCGCACTGCTGTACAGCATGGCTCCACAGCCCCCAGTCTGAAGCAGAGAGCGCCCACCTACAAAGCATCCGCACTGCTGTACAGCATGGCTCTAACACCCCCAGTCTGAAGAAGAGAGCGCCCACCTACAAAGCATCCGCACTGCTGTACAGCATGGCTCCGACAACCCCCAGTCTGAAGCAGAGAGCGCCCACCTACAAAGCATCCGCACTGCTGTACAGCATGGCTCCGAAACCTTCAGTATGAAGCAGAGAGCGCCCACCTACAAAGCATCCGCACTGCTGTACAGCATGGCTCCGAAACCTTCAGTCTGAAGCAGAGAGCGCCCACCTACAAAGCATCCGCACTGCTGTACAGCATGGCTCCGACAACCTTCAGTCTGAAGCAGAGAGCGCCCACCTACAAAGCATCCGCACTGCTGTACAGCATGGCTCCAAAACCTTCAGTATGAAGCAGAGAGCGCCCACCTACAAAGCATCCGCACTGCTGTACAGCATGGCTCCAAAACCTTCAGTATGAAGCAGAGAGCGCCAACCTACAAAGCATCCGCACTGCTGTACAGCATGGCTCCACAGCCCCCAGTCTGAAGCAGAGAGCGCCCACCTACAAAAGCATCCGCACTGCTGTACAGCATGGCTCCACAGCCCCCAGTCTGAAGCAGAGAGCGCCCACATACAAAGCATCCGCACTGCTGTACAGCATGGCTCCACAACCTTCAGTAGGAAGCAGAGAGCGCCCACCTACAAAGCATCCGCACTGCTGTACAGCATGGCTCCACAACCTTCAGTCTGAAGCAGAGAGCGCCCACCTACAAAGCATCCGCACTGCTGTACAGCATGGCTCCACAACCCCCAGTCTGAAGCAGAGAGCGCCCACCTACAAAGCATCCGCACTGCTGTACAGCATGGCTCCAAAACCTTCAGTATGAAGCAGAGAGCGCCCACCTACAAAGCATCCGCACTGCTGTACAGCATGGCTCCAGAAACCTTCAGTATGAAGCAGAGAGCGCCCACCTACAAAGCATCCGCACTGCTGTACAGCATGGCTCCAAAGCCCCCAGTCTGAAGCAGAGAGCGCCCACCTACAAAGCATCCGCACTGCTGTACAGCATGGCTCCACAGCCCCCAGTCTGAAGCAGAGAGCGCCCACCTACAAAGCATCCGCACTGCTGTACAGCATGGCTCCACAACCTTCAGTCTGAAGCAGAGAGCGCCCACCTACAAAGCATCCGCACTGCTGTACAGCATGGCTCCACAACCCCCAGTCTGAAGCAGAGAGCGCCCACCTACAAAGCATCCGCACTGCTGTACAGCATGGCTCCACACACCCCCAGTCTGAAGCATAGAGCGCCCACCTACAAAGCATCCGCACTGCTGTACAGCATGGCTCCACAGCCCCAGTCTGAAGCAGAGAGCGCCCACCTACAAAGCATCCGCACTGCTGTACAGCATGGCTCCGAAACCTTCAGTCTGAAGCAGAGAGCGCCCACCTACAAAGCATCCGCACTGCTGTACAGCATGGCTCCGAAACCCCCAGTCTGAAGCAGAGAGCGCCCACCTACAAAGCATCCGCACTGCTGTACAGCATGGCTCCGAAACCCCCAGTCTGAAGCAGAGAGCGCCCACCTACAAAGCATCCGCACTGCTGTACAGCATGGCTCCGAAACCCTCAGTCTGAAGCAGAGAGCGCCCACCTACAAAGCATCCGCACTGCTGTACAGCATGGCTCCACAGCCCCCAGTCTGAAGCAGAGAGCGCCCACCTACAAAGCATCCGCACTGCTGTACAGCATGGCTCCAAAACCTTCAGTCTGAAGCAGAGAGCGCCCACCTACAAAGCATCCGCACTGCTGTACAGCATGGCTCCACAGCCCCCAGTCTGAAGCAGAGAGCGCCCACCTACAAAGCATCCGCCCTGCTGTACAGCATGGCTCCGAAACCCCCAGTCTGAAGCAGAGAGCGCCCACCTACAAAGCATCCGCACTGCTGTACAGCATGGCTCCAAAACCTTCAGTATGAAGCAGAGAGCGCCCACCTACAAAGCATCCGCACTGCTGTACAGCATGGCTCCACAGCCCCCAGTCTGAAGCAGAGAGCGCCCACCTACAAAGCATCCGCACTGCTGTACAGCATGGCTCCACAACCCCCAGTCTGAAGCAGAGAGCGCCCACCTACAAAGCATCCGCACTGCTGTACAGCATGGCTCCGAAACCTTCAGTCTGAAGCAGAGAGCGCCCACCTACAAAGCATCTGCACTGCTGTACAGCATGGCTCCAAAACCCCCAGTCTGAAGCAGAGAGCGCCCACCTACAAAGCATCCGCACTGCTGTACAGCATGGCTCCACAGCCCCCAGTCTGAAGCAGAGAGCACCCACCTACAAAGCATCCGCCCTGCTGTACAGCATGGCTCCGAAACCCCCAGTCTGAAGCAGATAGCGCCCACCTACAAAGCATCCGCACTGCTGTACAGCATAGCTTCAAAACCTTCAATCTGAAGCAAAGAGCGCCCACCTACAAAGCATCCGCACTGCTGTACAGCATGGCTCCACAGCCCCCAGTCTGAAGCAGAGAGCGCCCACCTACAAAGCATCCGCACTGCTGTACAGCATGGCTCAAAAACCCCCAGTCTGAAGCAGAGAGCGCCCACCTACAAAGCATCCGCACTGCTGTACAGCATGGCTCCGAAACCTTCAGTCTGAAGCAGAGAGCGCCCACCTACAAAGCATCCGCACTGCTGTACAGCATGGCTCTAAAACCCCCAGTCTGAAGCAGAGAGCGCCCACCTACAAAGCATCCGCACTGCTGTACAGCATGGCTCCGAAACCCCCAGTCTGAAGCAGAGAGCGCCCACCTACAAAGCATCCGCACTGCTGTACAGCATGGCTCCGAAACCTTCAGTATGAAGCACAGAGCGCCCACCTACAAAGCATTCGCACTGCTGTACAGCATGGCTCCGAAACCTTCAGTCTGAAGCAGAGAGCGCCCACCTACAAAGCATCCGCACTGCTGTACAGCACAGCTCCGAAACCTTCAGTATGAAGCAGAGAGCGCCCACCTACAAAGCATCCGCACTGCTGTACAGCATGGCTCCGAAACCTTCAGTATGAAGCAGAGAGCGCCAACCTACAAAGCATCCGCACTGCTGTACAGCATGGCTCCGAAACCTTCAGTATGAAGCAGAGAGCGCCAACCTACAAAGCATCCGCACTGCTGTACAGCATGGCTCCACAGCCCCCAGTCTGAAGCAGAGAGCGCCCACCTACAAAGCATCCGCACTGCTGTACAGCATGGCTCCACAGCCCCCAGTCTGAAGCAGAGAGCGCCCACATACAAAGCATCCGCACTGCTGTACAGCATGGCTCCGACAACCTTCAGTCTGAAGCAGAGAGCGCCCACCTACAAAGCATCCGCACTGCTGTACAGCATGGCTCCACAACCTTCAGTATGAAGCAGAGAGCGCCCACCTACAAAGCATCCGCACTGCTGTACAGCATGGCTCCGACAACCCCCAGTCTGAAGCAGAGAGCGCCCACCTACAAAGCATCCGCACTGCTGTACAGCATGGCTCCAAAACCTTCAGTATGAAGCAGAGAGCGCCCACCTACAAAGCATCCGCACTGCTGTACAGCATGGCTCCACAGCCCCCAGTCTGAAGCAGAGAGCGCCCACCTACAAAGCATCCGCACTGCTGTACAGCATGGCTCCGAAACCCCCAGTCTGAAGCAGAGAGCGCCCACCTACAAAGCATCCGCACTGCTGTACAGCATGGCTCCACAGCCCCCAGTCTGAAGCAGAGAGCGCCCACCTACAAAGCATCCGCACTGCTGTACAGCATGGCTCTAAAACCCCCAGTCTGAAGCAAAGAGCGCCCACCTACAAAGCATCCGCACTGCTGTACAGCATGGCTCCACAACCCCCAGTCTGAAGCAGAGAGCGCCCACCTACAAAGCATCCGCACTGCTGTACAGCATGGCTCCGACAACCCTCAGTCTGAAGCAGAGAGCGCCCACCTACAAAGCATCCGCACTGCTGTACAGCATGGCTCCAAAACCTTCAGTCTGAAGCAGAGAGCGCCCACCTACAAAGCATCCGCACTGCTGTACAGCATGGCTCCAAAACCCCCAGTCTGAAGCAGAGAGCGCCCACCTACAAAGCATCCGCACTGCTGTACAGCATGGCTCCGAAACCTTCAGTCTGAAGCAGAGAGCGCCCACCTACAAAGCATCCGCACTGCTGTACAGCATGGCTCTAAAACCCCCAGTCTGAAGCAGAGAGCGCCCACCTACAAAGCATCCGCACTGCTGTACAGCATGGCTCCGAAACCCCCAGTCTGAAGCAGAGAGCGCCCACCTACAAAGCATCCGCACTGCTGTACAGCATGGCTCCGAAACCTTCAGTATGAAGCAGAGAGCGCCCACCTACAAAGCATCCGCACTGCTGTACAGCATGGCTCCGACAACCTTCAGTCTGAAGCAGAGAGCGCCCACCTACAAAGCATCCGCACTGCTGTACAGCATGGCTCCAGAAACCTTCAGTCTGAAGCAGAGAGCGCCCACCTACAAAGCATCCGCACTGCTGTACAGCATGGCTCCACAGCCCCCAGTCTGAAGCAGAGAGCGCCCACCTACAAAGCATCCGCACTGCTGTACAGCATGGCTCCGAAACCCTCAGTCTGAAGCAGAGAGCGCCAACCTACAAAGCATCCGCACTGCTGTACAGCATGGCTCCAAAACCTTCAGTATGAAGCAGAGAGCGCCAACCTACAAAGCATCCGCACTGCTGTACAGCATGGCTCCACAGCCCCCAGTCTGAAGCAGAGAGCGCCCACATACAAAGCATCCGCCCTGCTGTACAGCATGGCTCCACAACCCCCAGTCTGAAGCAGAGAGCGCCCACATACAAAGCATCCGCACTGCTGTACAGCATGGCTCCGAAACCTTCAGTCTGAAGCAGAGAGCGCCCACCTACAAAGCATCCGCACTGCTGTACAGCATGGCTCTAAAACCCCCAGTCTGAAGCAGAGAGCGCCCACCTACAAAGCATCCGCACTGCTGTACAGCATGGCTCCACAGCCCCCAGTCTGAAGCAGAGAGCGCCCACCTACAAAGCATCCGCCCTGCTGTACAGCATGGCTCCGAAACCCCCAGTCTGAAGCAGATAGCGCCCACCTACAAAGCATCCGCACTGCTGTACAGCATAGCTTCAAAACCTTCAATCTGAAGCAAAGAGCGCCCACCTACAAAGCATCCGCACTGCTGTACAGCATGGCTCCACAGCCCCCAGTCTGAAGCAGAGAGCGCCCACCTACAAAGCATCCGCACTGCTGTACAGCATGGCTCTAAAACCCCCAGTCTGAAGCAGAGAGCGCCCACCTACAAAGCATCCGCACTGCTGTACAGCATGGCTCCGAAACCTTCAGTCTGAAGCAGAGAGCGCCCACCTACAAAGCATCCGCACTGCTGTACAGCATGGCTCTAAAACCCCCAGTCTGAAGCAGAGAGCGCCCACCTACAAAGCATCCGCACTGTTGTACAGCATGGCTCCGAAACCCCCAGTCTGAAGCAGAGAGCGCCCACCTACAAAGCATCCGCACTGCTGTACAGCATGGCTCCGAAACCTTCAGTATGAAGCACAGAGCGCCCACCTACAAAGCATTCGCACTGCTGTACAGCATGGCTCCGAAACCTTCAGTCTGAAGCAGAGAGCGCCCACCTACAAAGCATCCGCACTGCTGTACAGCACAGCTCCGAAACCTTCAGTATGAAGCAGAGAGCGCCCACCTACAAAGCATCCGCACTGCTGTACAGCATGGCTCCGAAACCTTCAGTATGAAGCAGAGAGCGCCAACCTACAAAGCATCCGCACTGCTGTACAGCATGGCTCCGAAACCTTCAGTATGAAGCAGAGAGCGCCAACCTACAAAGCATCCGCACTGCTGTACAGCATGGCTCCACAGCCCCCAGTCTGAAGAAGAGAGCGCCCACCTACAAAGCATCCGCACTGCTGTACAGCATGGCTCCACAGCCCCCAGTCTGAAGCAGAGAGCTCCCACATACAAAGCATCCGCACTGCTGTACAGCATGGCTCCACAACCTTCAGTAGGAAGCAGAGAGCGCCCACCTACAAAGCATCCGCACTGCTGTACAGCATGGCTCCACAACCTTCAGTAGGAAGCAGAGAGTGCCCACCTACAAAGCATCCGCACTGCTGTACAGCATGGCTCCACAGCCCCCAGTCTGAAGCAGAGAGCGCCCACCGACAAAGCATCTGCACTGCTGTACAGCATGGCTCCAAAACCTTCAGTATGAAGCAGAGAGCGCCCACCTACAAAGCATCTGCACTGCTGTACAGCATGGCTCCAAAACCCCCAGTCTGAAGCAGAGAGCGCCCACCTACAAAGCATCCGCACTGCTGTACAGCATGGCTCCACAGCCCCCAGTCTGAAGCAGAGAGCGCCCACCTACAAAGCATCCGCACTGCTGTACAGCATGGCTCTAAAAACCCCAGTCTGAAGCAATGAGCGCCAACCTACAAAGCATCCGCACTGCTGTACAGCATGGCTCCACAGCCCCCAGTCTGAAGCAGAGAGCACCCACCTACAAAGCATCCGCCCTGCTGTACAGCATGGCTCCGAAACCCCCAGTCTGAAGCAGATAGCGCCCACCTACAAAGCATCCGCACTGCTGTACAGCATAGCTTCAAAACCTTCAATCTGAAGCAAAGAGCGCCCACCTACAAAGCATCCGCACTGCTGTACAGCATGGCTCTAAAACCCCCAGTCTGAAGCAGAGAGCGCCCACCTACAAAGCATCCGCACTGCTGTACAGCATGGCTCCGAAACCTTCAGTCTGAAGCAGAGAGCGCCCACCTACAAAGCATCCGCACTGCTGTACAGCATGGCTCTAAAACCCCCAGTCTGAAGCAGAGAGCGCCCACCTACAAAGCATCCGCACTGCTGTACAGCATGGCTCCGAAACCCCCAGTCTGAAGCAGAGAGCGCCCACCTACAAAGCATCCGCACTGCTGTACAGCATGGCTCCGAAACCTTCAGTATGAAGCAGAGAGCGCCCACCTACAAAGCATTCGCACTGCTGTACAGCATGGCTCCGAAACCTTCAGTCTGAAGCAGAGAGCGCCCACCTACAAAGCATCCGCACTGCTGTACAGCACAGCTCCGAAACCTTCAGTATGAAGCAGAGAGCGCCCACCTACAAAGCATCCGCACTGCTGTACAGCATGGCTCCGAAACCTTCAGTATGAAGCAGAGAGCGCCAACCTACAAAGCATCCGCACTGCTGTACAGCATGGCTCCGAAACCTTCAGTATGAAGCAGAGAGCGCCAACCTACAAAGCATCCGCACTGCTGTACAGCATGGCTCCACAGCCCCCAGTCTGAAGAAGAGAGCGCCCACCTACAAAGCATCCGCACTGCTGTACAGCATGGCTCCACAGCCCCCAGTCTGAAGCAGAGAGCTCCCACATACAAAGCATCCGCACTGCTGTACAGCATAGCTCCACAACCTTCAGTAGGAAGCAGAGAGCGCCCACCTACAAAGCATCCGCACTGCTGTACAGCATGGCTCCACAACCTTCAGTAGGATGCAGAGAGCGCCCACCTACAAAGCATCCGCACTGCTATACAGCATGGCTCCACAACCTTCAGTAGGAAGCAGAGAGCGCCCACCTACAAAGCATCCGCACTGCTGTACAGCATGGCTCCACAGCCCCCAGTCTGAAGCAGAGAGCGCCCACCGACAAAGCATCTGCACTGCTGTACAGCATGGCTCCAAAACCTTCAGTATGAAGCAGAGAGCGCCCACCTACAAAGCATCTGCACTGCTGTACAGCATGGCTCCGAAACCCCCAGTCTGAAGCAGAGAGCACCCACATACAAAGCATCCGCCCTGCTGTACAGCATGGCTCCGAAACCCCCAGTCTGAAGCACAGAGCGCCCACCTACAAAGCATCTGCACTGCTGTACAGCATGGCTCTACAGCCCCCAGTCTGAAGCAGAGAGCGCCCACCTACAAAGCATCCGCACTGCTGTACAGCATGACTCTAAAACCCCCAGTCTAAAGCAGAGAGCGCCCACCTACAAAGCATCCGACACTGCATGTACAGCATCCGCACTGCTGTACAGCATGGCTTCAAACCCCCAGTCTGAAGCAGAGAGCGCCCACCTACAAAGCATCCGCACTGCTGTGCAGCATGGCTCCACAACCTTCAGTAGGAAGCAGAGAGCGCCCACCTACAAAGCATCCGCACTGCTGTACAGCATGGCTCCACAGCCCCCAGTCTGAAGCAGAGAGCGCCCACCTACAAAGCATCCGCACTGCTGTACAGCATGGCTCCGAAACCTTCAGTCTGAAGCAAACATCTCCCACCTACAAAGCATCCGCACTGCTGTACAGCATGGCTCTAAAAACCCCAGTCTGAAGCAAAGAGCGCCCACCTACTAAGCATCCGCACTGCTGTACAGCATGGCTCCACAGCCCCCAGTCTGAAGCAGAGAGCGCCCACCTACAAAGCATCCGCCCTGCTGTACAGCATGGCTCCGAAACCCCCAGTCTGAAGCAGAGAGCGCCCACCTACAAAGCATCCGCACTGCTGTACAGCATGGCTTCAAAACCTTCAATCAGAAGCAAAGAGCGCCCACCTACAAAGCATCCGCCCTGCTGTACAGCATGGCTCCACAGCCCCCAGTCTGAAGCAGAGAGCGCCCACCTACAAAGCATCCGCACTGCTGTACAGCATGGCTCTAAAACCCCCAGTCTGAAGCAGAGAGCGCCCACCTACAAAGCATCCGCACTGCTGTATAGCATGGCTCCGAAACCTTCAGTCTGAAGCAGAGAGCGCCCACCTACAAAGCATCCGCACTGCTGTACAGCATGGCTCTAAAACCCCCAGTCTGAAGCAGAGAGCGCCCACCTACAAAGCATCCACACTGCTGTACAGCATGGCTCCTAAACCCCCAGTCTGAAGCAGAGAGCGCCCACCTACAAAGGATCCGCACTGCTGTACAGCATGGCTCCACAACCTTCAGTCTGAAGCAGAGAGCGCCCACCTACAAAGCATCCGCACAGCTGTACAGCATGGCTCTAAAACCCCCAGTCTGAAGCAGAGAGCGCCCACCTACAAAGCATCCGCACTGCTGTACAGCATGGCTCCGAAACCCCCAGTCTGAAGCAGAGAGCGCCCACCTACAAAGCATCCGCACTGCTGTACAGCATGGCTCCACAGCCCCCCGTCTGAAGCAGAGAGCGCCCACCTACAAAGCATCCGCACTGCTGTACAGCATGGCTCCGAAACCTTCAGTCTGAAGCAAACATCTCCCACTTACAAAGCATCCGCACTGCTGTACAGTATGGCTCTAAAAACCCCAGTCTGAAGCAAAGAGCGCCCACCTACAAAGCATCCGCACTGCTGTACAGCATGTCTCCACAGCCCCCAGTCTGAAGCAGAGAGCGCCCACCTACAAAGCATCCGCACTGCTGTACAGCATGGCTCTAAAAACCCCAGTCTGAAGCAATGAGCGCCAACCTACAAAGCATCCGCACTGCTGTACAGCATGGCTCCACAGCCCCCAGTCTGAAGCAGAGAGCACCCACCTACAAAGCATCCGCCCTGCTGTACAGCATGGCTCCGAAACCCCCAGTCTGAAGCAGAGAGCGCCCACCTACAAAGCATCTGCACTGCTGTACAGCATGGCTCCACAGCCCCCAGTCTGAAGCAGAGAGCGCCCACATACAAAGCATCCGCACTGCTGTACAGCATGGCTCCACAGCCCCCAGTCTGAAGCAGAGAGCACCCACGTACAAAGCATCTGCACTGCTGTACAGCATGGCTCCGAAACCTTCAGTATGAAGCAGAGAGCGCCCACCTACAAAGCATCCGCACTGCTGTACAGCATGGCTCCACAGCCCCCAGTCTGAAGCAGAGAGCGCCCACATACAAAGCATCCGCCCTGCTGTACAGCATGGCTCCACAACCCCCAGTCTGAAGCCGAGAGCGCCCACATATAAAGCATCTGCACTGCTGTACAGCAGGCTCCAAAACCTTTAGTATGTAGCAGAGAGCGCCCACCTACAAAGCATCCGCACTGCTGTACAGCATGGCTCCACAGCCCCCAGTCTGAAGCAGAGAGCGCCCACATACAAAGCATCCGCACTGCTGTACAGCATGGCTCCACAGCCCCCAGTCTGAAGCAGAGAGGACCCACGTACAAAGCATCTGCACTGCTGTACAGCAGGCTCCAAAACCTTTAGTATGTAGCAGAGAGCGCCCACCTACAAAGCATCCGCACTGCTGTACAGCATGGCTCCACAGCCCCCAGTCTGAAGCAGAGAGCGCCCACATACAAAGCATCCGCCCTGCTGTACAGCATGGCTCCACAACCCCCAGTCTGAAGCCGAGAGCGCCCACATATAAAGCATCTGCACTGCTGTACAGCAGGCTCCAAAACCTTTAGTATGTAGCAGAGAGCGCCCACCTACAAAGCATCCGCACTGCTGTACAGCATGGCTCCACAGCCCCCAGTCTGAAGCAGAGAGCGCCCACATACAAAGCATCCGCACTGCTGTACAGCATGGCTCCACAGCCCCCAGTCTGAAGCAGAGAGCGCCCACCTACAAAGCATCCGCACTGCTGTACAGCAGGCTCCAAAACCTTTAGTATGTAGCAGAGAGCGCCCACCTACAAAGCATCCGCACTGCTGTACAGCATGGCTCCACAGCCCCCAGTCTGAAGCAGAGAGCGCCCACCTACAAAGCATCCGCACTGCTGTACAGCATGGCTCCACAGCCCCCAGTCTGAAGCAGAGAGCACCCACCTACAAAGCATCCGCCCTGCTGTACAGCATGGCTCCGAAACCCCCAGTCTGAAGCAGATAGCGCCCACCTACAAAGCATCCGCACTGCTGTACAGCATAGCTTCAAAACCTTCAATCTGAAGCAAAGAGCGCCCACCTACAAAGCATCCGCACTGCTGTACAGCATGGCTCCACAGCCCCCAGTCTGAAGCAGAGAGCGCCCACCTACAAAGCATCCGCACTGCTGTACAGCATGGCTCTAAAACCCCCAGTCTGAAGCAGAGAGCACCCACCTACAAAGCATCCGCACTGCTGTACAGCATGGCTCCGAAACCTTCAGTCTGAAGCAGAGAGCGCCCACCTACAAAGCATCCGCACTGCTGTACAGCATGGCTCTAAAACCCCCAGTCTGAAGCAGAGAGCGCCCACCTACAAAGCATCCGCACTGCTGTACAGCATGGCTCCTAAACCCCCAGTCTGAAGCAGAGAGCGCCCACCTACAAAGCATCCGCACTGCTGTACAGCATGGCTCCGAAACCTTCAGTATGAAGCAGAGAGCGCCCACCTACAAAGCATTCGCACTGCTGTACAGCATGGCTCCGAAACCTTCAGTCTGAAGCAGAGAGCGCCCACCTACAAAGCATCCGCACTGCTGTACAGCACAGCTCCGAAACCTTCAGTATGAAGCAGAGAGCGCCCACCTACAAAGCATCCGCACTGCTGTACAGCATGGCTCCGAAACCTTCAGTATGAAGCAGAGAGCGCCAACCTACAAAGCATCCGCACTGCTGTACAGCATGGCTCCGAAACCTTCAGTATGAAGCAGAGAGCGCCAACCTACAAAGCATCCGCACTGCTGTACAGCATGGCTCCACAGCCCCCAGTCTGAAGCAGAGAGCGCCCACATACAAAGCATCCGCCCTGCTGTACAGCATGGCTCCACAACCCCCAGTCTGAAGCCGAGAGCGCCCACATATAAAGCATCTGCACTGCTGTACAGCATGGCTCCGAAACCTTCAGTCTGAAGCAGAGAGCGCCCACCTACAAAGCATCCGCACTGCTGTACAGCATGGCTCCACAGCCCCCAGTCTGAAGCAGAGAGCACCCACCTACAAAGCATCCGCCCTGCTGTACAGCATGGCTCCGAAACCCCCAGTCTGAAGCAGATAGCGCCCACCTACAAAGCATCCGCACTGCTGTACAGCATAGCTTCAAAACCTTCAATCTGAAGCAAAGAGCGTCCACCTACAAAGCATCCGCACTGCTGTACAGCATGGCTCCACAGCCCCCAGTCTGAAGCAGAGAGCGCCCACCTACAAAGCATGCGCACTGCTGTACAGCATGGCTCTAAAACCCCCAGTCTGAAGCAGAGAGTGCCCACCTACAAAGCATCCGCACTGCTGTACAGCATGGCTCCGAAACCTTCAGTCTGAAGCAGAGAGCGCCCACCTACAAAGCATCCGCACTGCTGTACAGCATGGCTCTAAAACCCCCAGTCTGAAGCAGAGAGCGCCCACCTACAAAGTATCCGCACTGTTGTACATCATGGCTCCGAAACCCCCAGTCTGAAGCAGAGAGCGCCCACCTACAAAGCATCCGCACTGCTGTACAGCATGGCTCCGAAACCTTCAGTATGAAGCACAGAGCGCCCACCTACAAAGCATTCGCACTGCTGTACAGCATGGCTCCGAAACCTTCAGTCTGAAGCAGAGAGCGCCCACCTACAAAGCATCCGCACTGCTGTACAGCACAGCTCCGAAACCTTCAGTATGAAGCAGAGAGCGCCCACCTACAAAGCATCCGCACTGCTGTACAGCATGGCTCCGAAACCTTCAGTATGAAGCAGAGAGCGCCAACCTACAAAGCATCCGCACTGCTGTACAGCATGGCTCCGAAACCTTCAGTATGAAGCAGAGAGCGCCAACCTACAAAGCATCCGCACTGCTGTACAGCATGGCTCCACAGCCCCCAGTCTGAAGAAGAGAGCGCCCACCTACAAAGCATCCGCACTGCTGTACAGCATGGCTCCACAGCCCCCAGTCTGAAGCAGAGAGCTCCCACATACAAAGCATCCGCACTGCTGTACAGCATGGCTCCACAACCTTCAGTAGGAAGCAGAGAGCGCCCACCTACAAAGCATCCGCACTGCTGTACAGCATGGCTCCACAACCTTCAGTAGGAAGCAGAGAGCGCCCACCTACAAAGCATCCGCACTGCTGTACAGCATGGCTCCACAGCCCCCAGTCTGAAGCAGAGAGCGCCCACCGACAAAGCATCTGCACTGCTGTACAGCATGGCTCCACAACCTTCAGTAGGAAGCAGAGAGCGCCCACCTACAAAGCATCCGCACTGCTGTACAGCATGGCTCCACAGCCCCCAGTCTGAAGCAGAGAGCGCCCACCGACAAAGCATCTGCACTGCTGTACAGCATGGCTCCGAAACCCCCAGTCTGAAGCAGAGAGCGCCCACCTACAAAGCATCCGCACTGCTGTACAGCATGGCTCCACAGCCCCCAGTCTGAAGCAGAGAGCGCCCACCTACAAAGCATCCGCACTGCTGTACAGCATGGCTCTAAAAACCCCAGTCTGAAGCAATGTGCGCCAACCTACAAAGCATCCGCACTGCTGTACAGCATGGCTCCACAGCCCCCAGTCTGAAGCAGAGAGCACCCACCTACAAAGCATCCGCCCTGCTGTACAGCATGGCTCCGAAACCCCCAGTCTGAAGCAGATAGCGCCCACCTACAAAGCATCCGCACTGCTGTACAGCATAGCTTCAAAACCTTCAATCTGAAGCAAAGAGCGCCCACCTACAAAGCATCCGAACTGCTGTACAGCATGGCTCTAAAACCCCCAGTCTGAAGCAGAGAGCACCCAACTACAAAGCATCCGCACTGCTGTACAGCATGGCTCCGAAACCTTCAGTCTGAAGCAGAGAGCGCCCACCTACAAAGCATCCGCACTGCTGTACAGCATGGCTCTAAAACCCCCAGTCTGAAGCAGAGAGCGCCCACCTACAAAGCATCCGCACTGCTGTACAGCATGGCTCCGAAACCCCCAGTCTGAAGCAGAGAGCGCCCACCTACAAAGCATCCGCACTGCTGTACAGCATGGCTCCGAAACCTTCAGTATGAAGCAGAGAGCGCCCACCTACAAAGCATTCGCACTGCTGTACAGCATGGCTCCGAAACCTTCAGTCTGAAGCAGAGAGCGCCCACCTACAAAGCATCCGCACTGCTGTACAGCACAGCTCCGAAACCTTCAGTATGAAGCAGAGAGCGCCCACCTACAAAGCATCCGCACTGCTGTACAGCATGGCTCCGAAACCTTCAGTATGAAGCAGAGAGCGCCAACCTACAAAGCATCCGCACTGCTGTACAGCATGGCTCCGAAACCTTCAGTATGAAGCAGAGAGCGCCAACCTACAAAGCATCCGCACTGCTGTACAGCATGGCTCCACAGCCCCCAGTCTGAAGCAGAGAGCGCCCACATACAAAGCATCCGCCCTGCTGTACAGCATGGCTCCACAACCCCCAGTCTGAAGCCGAGAGCGCCCACATATAAAGCATCTGCACTGCTGTACAGCATGGCTCCGAAACCTTCAGTCTGAAGCAGAGAGCGCCCACCTACAAAGCATCCGCACTGCTGTACAGCATGGCTCCACAGCCCCCAGTCTGAAGCAGAGAGCACCCACCTACAAAGCATCCGCCCTGCTGTACAGCATGGCTCCGAAACCCCCAGTCTGGAAGCAGATAGCGCCCACCTACAAAGCATCCGCACTGCTGTACAGCATAGCTTCAAAACCTTCAATCTGAAGCAAAGAGCGCCCACCTACAAAGCATCCGCACTGCTGTACAGCATGGCTCCACAGCCCCCAGTCTGAAGCAGAGAGCGCCCACCTACAAAGCATGCGCACTGCTGTACAGCATGGCTCTAAAACCCCCAGTCTGAAGCAGAGAGCGCCCACCTACAAAGCATCCGCACTGCTGTACAGCATGGCTCCGAAACCTTCAGTCTGAAGCAGAGAGCGCCCACCTACAAAGCATCCGCACTGCTGTACAGCATGGCTCTAAAACCCCCAGTCTGAAGCAGAGAGCGCCCACCTACAAAGTATCCGCACTGTTGTACAGCATGGCTCCGAAACCCCCAGTCTGAAGCAGAGAGCGCCCACCTACAAAGCATCCGCACTGCTGTACAGCATGGCTCCGAAACCTTCAGTATGAAGCACAGAGCGCCCACCTACAAAGCATCCGCACTGCTGTACAGCATGGCTCCGAAACCTTCAGTCTGAAGCAGAGAGCGCCCACCTACAAAGCATCCGCACTGCTGTACAGCACAGCTCCGAAACCTTCAGTATGAAGCAGAGAGCGCCCACCTACAAAGCATCCGCACTGCTGTACAGCATGGCTCCGAAACCTTCAGTATGAAGCAGAGAGCGCCAACCTACAAAGCATCCGCACTGCTGTACAGCATGGCTCCGAAACCTTCAGTATGAAGCAGAGAGCGCCAACCTACAAAGCATCCGCACTGCTGTACAGCATGGCTCCACAGCCCCCAGTCTGAAGAAGAGAGCGCCCACCTACAAAGCATCCGCACTGCTGTACAGCATGGCTCCACAGCCCCCAGTCTGAAGCAGAGAGCTCCCACATACAAAGCATCCGCACTGCTGTACAGCATGGCTCCACAACCTTCAGTAGGAAGCAGAGAGCGCCCACCTACAAAGCATCCGCACTGCTGTACAGCATGGCTCCACAACCTTCAGTAGGAAGCAGAGAGCGCCCACCTACAAAGCATCCGCACTGCTGTACAGCATGGCTCCACAGCCCCCAGTCTGAAGCAGAGAGCTCCCACCGACAAAGCATCTGCACTGCTGTACAGCATGGCTCCACAACCTTCAGTAGGAAGCAGAGAGCGCCCACCTACAAAGCATCCGCACTGCTGTACAGCATGGCTCCACAGCCCCCAATCTGAAGCAGAGAGCGCCCACCGACAAAGCATCTGCACTGCTGTACAGCATGGCTCCGAAACCCCCAGTCTGAAGCAGAGAGCGCCCACCTACAAAGCATCCGCACTGCTGTACAGCATGGCTCCACAGCCCCCAGTCTGAAGCAGAGAGCGCCCACCTACAAAGCATCCGCACTGCTGTACAGCATGGCTCTAAAAACCCCAGTCTGAAGCAATGTGCGCCAACCTACAAAGCATCCGCACTGCTGTACAGCATGGCTCCACAGCCCCCAGTCTGAAGCAGAGAGCACCCACCTACAAAGCATCCGCCCTGCTGTACAGCATGGCTCCGAAACCCCCAGTCTGAAGCAGATAGCGCCCACCTACAAAGCATCCGCACTGCTGTACAGCATAGCTTCAAAACCTTCAATCTGAAGCAAAGAGCGCCCAC
This sequence comes from Calotriton arnoldi, assembly GCA_963921515.1. Taxonomy (NCBI): domain Eukaryota; kingdom Metazoa; phylum Chordata; class Amphibia; order Caudata; family Salamandridae; genus Calotriton; species Calotriton arnoldi. The sequence continues at coordinate 626,360 of CAWUFW010000223.1, read as the reverse complement.
CTACAAAGCATCCGAACTGCTGTACAGCATGGCTCTAAAACCCCCAGTCTGAAGCAGAGAGCGCCCACCTACAAAGCATCTGCACTGCTGTACAGCATGGCTCCGAAACCTTCAGTCTGAAGCAGAGAGCGCCCACCTACAAAGCATCCGCACTGCTGTACAGCATGGCTCTAAAACCCCCAGTCTGAAGCAGAGAGCGCCCACCTACAAAGCATCCGCACTGCTGTACAGCATGGCTCCGAAACCCCCAGTCTGAAGCAGAGAGCGCCCACCTACAAAGCATCCGCACTGCTGTACAGCATGGCTCCGAAACCTTCAGTATGAAGCAGAGAGCGCCCACCTACAAAGCATTCGCACTGCTGTACAGCATGGCTCCGAAACCTTCAGTCTGAAGCAGAGAGCGCCCACCTACAAAGCATCCGCACTGCTGTACAGCACAGCTCCGAAACCTTCAGTATGAAGCAGAGAGCGCCCACCTACAAAGCATCCGCACTGCTGTACAGCATGGCTCCGAAACCTTCAGTATGAAGCAGAGAGCGCCAACCTACAAAGCATCCGCACTGCTGTACAGCATGGCTCCGAAACCTTCAGTATGAAGCAGAGAGCGCCAACCTACAAAGCATCCGCACTGCTGTACAGCATGGCTCCACAGCCCCCAGTCTGAAGAAGAGAGCGCCCACCTACAAAGCATCCGCACTGCTGTACAGCATGGCTCCACAGCCCCCAGTCTGAAGCAGAGAGCTCCCACATACAAAGCATCCGCACTGCTGTACAGCATAGCTCCACAACCTTCAGTAGGAAGCAGAGAGCGCCCACCTACAAAGCATCCGCACTGCTGTACAGCATGGCTCCACAACCTTCAGTAGGAAGCAGAGAGCGCCCACCTACAAAGCATCCGCACTGCTATACAGCATGGCTCCACAACCTTCAGTAGGAAGCAGAGAGCGCCCACCTACAAAGCATCCGCACTGCTGTACAGCATGGCTCCACAGCCCCCAGTCTGAAGCAGAGAGCGCCCACCGACAAAGCATCTGCACTGCTGTACAGCATGGCTCCAAAACCTTCAGTATGAAGCAGAGAGCGCCCACCTACAAAGCATCTGCACTGCTGTACAGCATGGCTCCGAAACCCCCAGTCTGAAGCAGAGAGCACCCACATACAAAGCATCCGCCCTGCTGTACAGCATGGCTCCGAAACCCCCAGTCTGAAGCACAGAGCGCCCACCTACAAAGCATCTGCACTGCTGTACAGCACGGCTCTACAGCCCCCAGTCTGAAGCAGAGAGCGCCCACCTACAAAGCATCCGCACTGCTGTACAGCATGGCTCTAAAACCCCCAGTCTAAAGCAGAGAGCGCCCACCTACAAAGCATCCGCACTGCTGTACAGCATGGCTCCGAAACCTTCAGTCTGAAGCAGAGAGCGCCCACCTACAAAGCATCCGCACTTCTGTACAGCATAGCTCTAAAAACCCCAGTCTGAAGCAGAGAGCCCCCACCTACAAAGCATCCGCACTGCTGTACAGCATGGCTCCGAAACCCCCAGTCTGAAGCAGAGAGCGCCCACCTACAAAGCATCCGCACTGCTGTGCAGCATGGCTCCACAACCTTCAGTAGGAAGCAGAGAGCGCCCACCTACAAAGCATCCGCACTGCTGTACAGCATGGCTCCACAGCCCCCAGTCTGAAGCAGAGAGCGCCCACCTACAAAGCATCCGCACTGCTGTACAGCATGGCTCCGAAACCTTCAGTCTGAAGCAAACATCTCCCACCTACAAAGCATCCGCACTGCTGTACAGCATGGCTCTAAAAACCCCAGTCTGAAGCAAAGAGCGCCCACCTACAAAGCATCCGCACTGCTGTACAGCATGGCTCCACAGCCCCCAGTCTGAAGCAGAGAGCGCCCACCTACAAAGCATCCGCACTGCCGTACAGCATGGCTCTAAAACCCCCAGTCTGAAGCAGAGAGCGCCCACCTACAAAGCATCCGCACTGCTGTACAGCATGGCTCCGAAACCCCCAGTCTGAAGCAGAGAGCGCCCACCTACAAAGGATCCGCACTGCTGTACAGCATGGCTCCACAACCTTCAGTCTGAAGCAGAGAGCGCCCACCTACAAAGCATCCGCACTGCTGTACAGCATGGCTCTAAAACCCCCAGTCTGAAGCAGAGAGCGCCCACCTACAAAGCATCCGCACTGCTGTACAGCATGGCTCCGAAACCCCCAGTCTGAAGCAGAGAGCGCCCACCTACAAAGCATCCGCACTGCTGTACAGCATGGCTCCACAGCCCCCAGTCTGAAGCAGAGAGCGCCCACCTACAAAGCATCCGCACTGCTGTACAGCATGGCTCAGAAACCTTCAGTCTGAAGCAAACATCTCCCACTTACAAAGCATCCGCACTGCTGTACAGTATGGCTCTAAAAACCCCAGTCTGAAGCAAAGAGCGCCCACCTACAAAGCATCCGCACTGCTGTACAGCATGTCTCCACAGCCCCCAGTCTGAAGCAGGGAGCGCCCACCTACAAAGCATCCGCACTGCTGTACAGCATGGCTCTAAAAACCCCAGTCTGAAGCAATGAGCGCCAACCTACAAAGCATCCGCACTGCTGTACAGCATGGCTCCACAGCCCCCAGTCTGAAGCAGAGAGCACCCACCTACAAAGCATCCGCACTGCTGTACAGCATGGCTCCGAAACCCCCAGTCTGAAGCAGAGAGCGCCCACCTACAAAGCATCTGCACTGCTGTACAGCATGGCTCCACAGCCCCCAGTCTGAAGCAGAGAGCGCCCACATACAAAGCATCCGCACTGCTGTACAGCATGGCTCCACAACCCCCAGTCTGAAGCCGAGAGCGCCCACATATAAAGCATCTGCACTGCTGTACAGCAGGCTCCAAAACCTTTAGTATGTAGCAGAGAGCGCCCACCTACAAAGCATCCGCACTGCTGTACAGCATGGCTCCACAGCCCCCAGTCTGAAGCAGAGAGCGCCCACATACAAAGCATCCGCACTGCTGTACAGCATGGCTCCACAGCCCCCAGTCTGAAGCAGAGAGCACCCACGTACAAAGCATCTGCACTGCTGTACAGCATGGCTCCGAAACCTTCAGTATGAAGCAGAGAGCGCCCACCTACAAAGCATCCGCACTGCTGTACAGCAGGCTCCAAAACCTTTAGTATGTAGCAGAGAGCGCCCACCTACAAAGCATCCGCACTGCTGAACAGCATGGCTCCACAGCCCCCAGTCTGAAGCAGAGAGCGCCCACCTACAAAGCATCCGCACTGCTGTACAGCATGGCTCCACAGCCCCCAGTCTGAAGCAGAGAGCACCCACCTACAAAGCATCCGCCCTGCTGTACAGCATGGCTCCGAAACCCCAGTCTGAAGCAGATAGCGCCCACCTACAAAGCATCCGCACTGCTGTACAGCATAGCTTCAAAACCTTCAATCTGAAGCAAAGAGCGCCCACCTACAAAGCATCCGCACTGCTGTACAGCATGGCTCCACAGCCCCCAGTCTGAAGCAGAGAGCGCCCACCTACAAAGCATCCGCACTGCTGTACAGCATGGCTCTAAAACCCCCAGTCTGAAGCAGAGAGCACCCACCTACAAAGCATCCGCACTGCTGTACAGCATGGCTCTAAAACCCCCAGTCTGAAGCAGAGAGCGCCCACCTACAAAGCATCCGCACTGCTGTACAGCATGGCTCCGAAACCTTCAGTATGAAGCAGAGAGCGCCCACCTACAAAGCATTCGCACTGCTGTACAGCATGGCTCCGAATCCTTCAGTCTGAAGCAGAGAGCGCCCACCTACAAAGCATCCGCACTGCTGTACAGCACAGCTCCGAAACCTTCAGTATGAAGCAGAGAGCGCCCACCTACAAAGCATCCGCACTGCTGTACAGCATGGCTCCGAAACCTTCAGTATGAAGCAGAGAGCGCCAACCTACAAAGCATCCGCACTGCTGTACAGCATGGCTCCGAAACCTTCAGTATGAAGCAGAGAGCGCCAACCTACAAAGCATCCGCACTGCTGTACAGCATGGCTCCACAGCCCCCAGTCTGAAGCAGAGAGCGCCCACATACAAAGCATCCGCCCTGCTGTACAGCATGGCTCCACAACCCCCAGTCTGAAGCCGAGAGCGCCCACATATAAAGCATCTGCACTGCTGTACAGCATGGCTCCGAAACCTTCAGTCTCAAGCAGAGAGCGCCCACCTACAAAGCATCCGCACTGCTGTATAGCATGGCTCCACAGCCCCCAGTCTGAAGCAGAGAGCACCCACCTACAAAGCATCCGCCCTGCTGTACAGCATGGCTCCGAAACCCCCAGTCTGAAGCAGATAGCGCCCACCTACAAAGCATCCGCACTGCTGTACAGCATAGCTTCAAAACCTTCAATCTGAAGCAAAGAGCGCCCACCTACAAAGCATCCGCACTGCTGTACAGCATGGCTCCACAGCCCCCAGTCTGAAGCAGAGAGCGCCCACCTACAAAGCATCCGCACTGCTGTACAGCATGGCTCTAAAACCCCCAGTCTGAAGCAGAGAGCGCCCACCTACAAAGCATCCGCACTGCTGTACAGCATGGCTCCGAAACCTTCAGTCTGAAGCAGAGAGCGCCCACCTACAAAGCATCCGCACTGCTGTACAGCATGGCTCTAAAACCACCAGTCTGAAGCAAAGAGCGCCCACCTACAAAGCATCCGCACTGCTGTACAGCATGGCTCCGAAACCCCCAGTCTGAAGCAGAGAGCGCCCACCTACAAAGCATCCGCACTGCTGTACAGCATGGCTCCGAAACCTTCAGTATGAAGCAGAGAGCGCCCACCTACAAAGCATTCGCACTGCTGTACAGCATGGCTCCGAAACCTTCAGTCTGAAGCAGAGAGCGCCCACCTACAAAGCATCCGCACTGCTGTACAGCACAGCTCCGAAACCTTCAGTATGAAGCAGAGAGCGCCCACCTACAAAGCATCCGCACTGCTGTGGAGCATGGCTCCGAAACCTTCAGTATGAAGCAGAGAGCGCCAACCTACAAAGCATCCGCACTGCTGTACAGCATGGCTCCGAAACCTTCAGTATGAAGCAGAGAGCGCCAACCTACAAAGCATCCGCACTGCTGTACAGCATGGCTCCACAGCCCCCAGTCTGAAGAAGAGAGCGCCCACCTACAAAGCATCCGCACTGCTGTACAGCATGGCTCCACAGCCCCCAGTCTGAAGCAGAGAGCTCCCACATACAAAGCATCCGCACTGCTGTACAGCATGGCTCCACAACCTTCGGTAGGAAGCAGAGAGCGCCCACCTACAAAGCATCCGCACTGCTGTACAGCATGGCTCCACAACCTTCAGTAGGAAGCAGAGAGCGCCCACCTACAAAGCATCCGCACTGCTATACAGCATGGCTCCACAACCTTCCGTAGGAAGCAGAGAGCGCCCACCTACAAAGCATCCGCACTGCTGTACAGCATGGCTCCACAGCCCCCAGTCTGAAGCAGAGAGCGCCCACCGACAAAGCATCTGCACTGCTGTACAGCATGGCTCCAAAACCTTCAGTATGAAGCAGAGAGCGCCCACCTACAAAGCATCTGCACTGCTGTACAGCATGGCTCCACAGCCCCCAGTCTGAAGCAGAGAGCGCCCACCGACAAAGCATCTGCACTGCTGTACAGCATGGCTCCAAAACCTTCAGTAGGAAGCAGAGAGCGCCCACCTACAAAGCATCCGCACTGCTGTACAGCATGGCTCCACAACCTTCAGTAGGAAGCAGAGAGCGCCCACCTACAAAGCATCCGCACTGCTGTACAGCATGGCTCCACAGCCCCCAGTCTGAAGCAGAGAGCGCCCACCGACAAAGCATCTGCACTGCTGTACAGCATGGCTCCAAAACCTTCAGTATGAAGCAGAGAGCGCCCACCTACAAAGCATCTGCACTGCTGTACAGCATGGCTCCGAAACCCCCAGTCTGAAGCAGAGAGCGCCCACATACAAAGCATCCGCCCTGCTGTACAGCATGGCTCCGAAACCCCCAGTCTGAAGCAGAGAGCGGCCACCTACAAAGCATCTGCACTGCTGTACAGCATGGCTCCACAACCTTCAGTAGGAAGCAGAGAGCGCCCACCTACAAAGCATCCGCACTGCTGTACAGCATGGCTCCACAGCCCCCAGTCTGAAGCAGAGAGCGCCCACCTACAAAGCATCTGCACTGCTGTACAGCATGGCTCCGAAACCCCCAGTCTGAAGCAGAGAGCGCCCACCTACAAAGCATCCGCACTGCTGTACAGCATGGCTCCACAGCCCCCAGTCTGAAGCAGAGAGCGCCCACCTACAAAGCATCCGCACTGTTGTACAGCATGGCTCTAAAAACCCCAGTCTGAAGCAATGTGCGCCAACCTACAAAGCATCCGCACTGCTGTACAGCATGGCTCCACAGCCCCCAGTCTGAAGCAGAGAGCACCCACCTACAAAGCATCCGCCCTGCTGTACAGCATGGCTCCGAAACCCCCAGTCTGAAGCAGATAGCGCCCACCTACAAAGCATCCGCACTGCTGTACAGCATAGCTTCAAAACCTTCAATCTGAAGCAAAGAGCGCCCACCTACAAAGCATCCGAACTGCTGTACAGCATGGCTCTAAAACCCCCAGTCTGAAGCAGAGAGCGCCCACCTACAAAGCATCCGCACTGCTGTACAGCATGGCTCCGAAACCTTCAGTCTGAAGCAGAGAGCGCCCACCTACAAAGCATCCGCACTGCTGTACAGCATGGCTCTAAAACCCCCAGTCTGAAGCAGAGAGCACCCACCTACAAAGCATCCGCACTGCTGTACAGCATGGCTCCACAGCCCCCAGTCTGAAGCAGAGAGCGCCCACTGACAAAGCATCTGCACTGCTGTACAGCATGGCTCCACAACCTTCAGTAGGAAGCAGAGAGCGCCCACCTACAAAGCATCCGCACTGCTGTACAGCATGGCTCCACAGCCCCCAGTCTGAAGCAGAGAGCGCCCACCGACAAAGCATCTGCACTGCTGTACAGCATGGCTCCGAAACCTTCAGTCTGAAGCAGAGAGCGACCACCTACAAAGCATCCGCACTGCTGTACAGCATGGCTCTAAAACCCCCAGTCTGAAGCAGAGAGCGCCCACCTACAAAGCATCCGCACTGTTGTACAGCATGGCTCCGAAACCCCCAGTCTGAAGCAGAGAGCGCCCACCTACAAAGCATCCGCACTGCTGTACAGCATGGCTCCGAAACCTTCAGTATGAAGCACAGAGCGCCCACCTACAAAGCATTCGCACTGCTGTACAGCATGGCTCCGAAACCTTCAGTCTGAAGCAGAGAGCGCCCACCTACAAAGCATCCGCACTGCTGTACAGCACAGCTCCGAAACCTTCAGTATGAAGCAGAGAGCGCCCACCTACAAAGCATCCGCACTGCTGTACAGCATGGCTCCGAAACCTTCAGTATGAAGCAGAGAGCGTCAACCTACAAAGCATCCGCACTGCTGTACAGCATGGCTCCGAAACCTTCAGTATGAAGCAGAGAGCGCCAACCTACAAAGCATCCGCACTGCTGTACAGCATGGCTCCACAGCCCCCAGTCTGAAGAAGAGAGCGCCCACCTACAAAGCATCCGCACTGCTGTACAGCATGGCTCCACAGCCCCCAGTCTGAAGCAGAGAGCTCCCACATACAAAGCATCCGCACTGCTGTACAGCATGGCTCCACAACCTTCAGTAGGAAGCAGAGAGCGCCCACCTACAAAGCATCCGCACTGCTGTACAGCATGGCTCCACAACCTTCAGTAGGAAGCAGAGAGTGCCCACCTACAAAGCATCTGCACTGCTGTACAGCATGGCTCCACAGCCCCCAGTCTGAAGCAGAGAGCGCCCACCGACAAAGCATCTGCACTGCTGTACAGCATGGCTCCAAAACCTTCAGTATGAAGCAGAGAGCGCCCACCTACAAAGCATCTGCACTGCTGTACAGCATGGCTCCGAAACCCCCAGTCTGAAGCAGAGAGCGCCCACCTACAAAGCATCCGCACTGCTGTACAGCATGGCTCCACAGCCCCCAGTCTGAAGCAGAGAGCGCCCACCTACAAAGCATCCGCACTGCTGTACAGCATGGCTCTAAAAACCCCAGTCTGAAGCAATGAGCGCCAACCTACAAAGCATCCGCACTGCTGTACAGCATGGCTCCACAGCCCCCAGCCTGAAGCAGAGAGCGCCCACCTACAAAGCATCCGCACTGCTGTATAGCATGGCTCCGAAACCTTCAGTCTGAAGCAGAGAGCGCCCACCTACAAAGCATCCGCACTGCTGTACAGCATGGCTCTAAAACTCCCAGTCTGAAGCAGAGAGCGCCCACCTACAAAGCATCCGCACTGCTGTACAGCATGGCTCCGAAACCCCCAGTCTGAAGCAGAGAGCGCCCACCTACAAAGGATCCGCACTGCTGTACAGCATGGCTCCACAACCTTCAGTCTGAAGCAGAGAGCGCCCACCTACAAAGCATCCGCACTGCTGTACAGCATGGCTCTAAAACCCCCAGTCTGAAGCAGAGAGCGCCCACCTACAAAGCATCCGCACTGCTGTACAGCCTGGCTCCGAAACCCCCAGTCTGAAGCAGAGAGCGCCCACCTACAAAGCATCCGCACTGCTGTACAGCATGGCTCCACAGCCCCCAGTCTGAAGCAGAGAGCGCCCACCTATAAAGCATCAGCACTGCTGTACAGCATGGCTCCGAAACCTTCAGTCTGAAGGAAACATCTCCCACTTACAAAGCATCCGCACTGCTGTACAGTATGGCTCTAAAAACCCCAGTCTGAAGCAAAGAGCGCCCACCTACAAAGCATCCGCACTGCTGTACAGCATGTCTCCACAGCCCCCAGTCTGAAGCAGAGAGCACCCACCTACAAAGCATCCGCACTGCTGTACAGCATGGCTCTAAAAACCCCAGTCTGAAGCAATGAGCGCCAACCTACAAAGCATCCGCACTGCTGTACAGCATGGCTCCACAGCCCCCAGTCTGAAGCAGAGAGCACCCACCTACATAGCATCCGCCCTGCTGTACAGCATGGCTCCGAAACCCCCAGTCTGAAGCAGAGAGCGCCCACCTACAAAGCATCTGCACTGCTGTACAGCATGGCTCCACAGCCCCCAGTCTGAAGCAGAGGGCGCCCACATACAAAGCATCCGCACTGCTGTACAGCATGGCTCCACAGCCTCCAGTCTGAAGCAGAGAGCACCCACGTACAAAGCATCTGCACTGCTGTACAGCATGGCTCCGAAACCTTCAGTATGAAGCAGAGAGCGCCCACCTACAAAGCATCCGCACTGCTGTACAGCATGGCTCCACAGCCCCCAGTCTGAAGCAGAGAGCGCCCACATACAAAGCATCCGCCCTGCTGTACAGCATGGCTCCACAACCCCGTCTGAAGCCGAGAGCGCCCACATATAAAGCATCTGCACTGCTGTACAGCAGGCTCCAAAACCTTTAGTATGTAGCAGAGAGCGCCCACCTACAAAGCATCCGCACTGCTGTACAGCATGGCTCCACAGCCCCCAGTCTGAAGCAGAGAGCACCCACATACAAAGCATCCGCACTGCTGTACAGCATGGCTCCACAGCCCCCAGTCTGAAGCAGAGAGCACCCACGTACAAAGCATCTGCACTGCTGTACAGCATGGCTCCGAAACCTTCAGTATGAAGCAGAGAGCGCCCACCTACAAAGCATCCGCACTGCTGTACAGCAGGCTCCAAAACCTTTAGTATGTAGCAGAGAGCGCCCACCTACAAAGAATCCGCACTGCTGTACAGCATGGCTCCACAGCCCCCAGTCTGAAGCAGAGAGCGCCAACCTACAAAGCATCCGCACTGCTGTACAGCATGGCTCCACAGCCCCCAGTCTGAAGCAGAGAGCACCCACCTACAAAGCATCCGCCCTGCTGTACAGCATGGCTCCGAAACCCCCAGTCTGAAGCAGATAGCGCCCACCTACAAAGCATCCGCACTGCTGTACAGCATAGCTTCAAAACCTTCAATCTGAAGCAAAGAGCGCCCACCTACAAAGCATCCGCACTGCTGTACAGCATGGCTCCACAGCCCCCAGTCTGAAGCAGAGAGCGCCCACCTACAAAGCATCCGCACTGCTGTACAGCATGGCTCTAAAACCCCCAGTCTGAAGCAGAGAGCACCCACCTACAAAGCATCCGCACTGCTGTACAGCATGGCTCTGAAACCTTCAGTCTGAAGCAGAGAGCGCCCACCTACAAAGCATCCGCACTGCTGTACAGCATGGCTCTAAAACCCCCAGTCTGAAGCAGAGAGCGCCCACCTACAAAGCATCCGCACTGCTGTACAGCATGGCTCCGAAACCCCCAGTCTGAAGCAGAGAGCGCCCACCTACAAAGCATCCGCACTGCTGTACAGCATGGCTCCGAAACCTTCAGTATGAAGCAGAGAGCGCCCACCTACAAAGCATTCGCACTGCTGTACAGCATGGCTCCGAAACCTTCAGTCTGAAGCAGAGAGCGCCCACATACAAAGCATCCGCACTGCTGTACAGCACAGCTCCGAAACCTTCAGTATGAAGCAGAGAGCGCCCACCTACAAAGCATCCGCACTGCTGTACAGCATGGCTACGAAACCTTCAGTATGAAGCAGAGAGCGCCAACCTACAAAGCATCCGCACTGCTGTACAGCATGGCTCCGAAACCTTCAGTATGAAGTAGAGAGCGCCAACCTACAAAGCATCCGCACTGCTGTACAGCATGGCTCCACAGCCCCCAGTCTGAAGCAGAGAGCGCCCACATACAAAGCATCTGCCCTGCTGTACAGCATGGCTCCACAACCCCCAGTCTGAAGCCGAGAGCGCCCACATATAAAGCATCTGCACTGCTGTACAGCATGGCTCCACAGTCCCCAGTCTGAAGCAGAGAGCGCCCACCTACAAAGCATCCGCACTGCTGTACAGCATGGCTCCACAGCCCCCAGTCTGAAGCAAAGAGCGCCCACCTACAAAGCATCCGCACTGCTGTACAGCATGGCTCTAAAACCCCCAGTCTGAAGCAAAGAGCGCCCACCTACAAAGCATCCGCACTGCTGTACAGCATGGCTCCGAAACCCCCAGTCTGAAGCAGAGAGCGCCCACCTACAAAGCATCCGCACTGCTGTACAGCACAGCTCCGAAACCTTCAGTATGAAGCAGAGAGCGCCCACCTACAAAGCATCCGCACTGCTGTACAGCATGGCTCCGAAACCTTCAGTATGAAGCAGAGAGCGACAACCTACAAAGCATCCGCACTGCTGTACAGCATGGCTCCGAAACCTTCAGTATGAAGCAGAGAGCGCCAACCTACAAAGCATCCGCACTGCTGTACAGCATGGCTCCACAGCCCCGAGTCTGAAGCAGAGAGCGCCCACATACAAAGCATCCGCCCTGCTGTACAGCATGGCTCCACAACCCCAGTCTGAAGCCGAGAGCGCCCACATATAAAGCATCTGCACTGCTGTACAGCATGGCTCCGAAACCTTCAGTCTGAAGCAGAGAGCGCCCACCTACAAAGCATCCGCACTGCTGTACAGCATGGCTCCACAGCCCCCAGTCTGAAGCAGAGAGCGCCCACCTACAAAGCATCCGCACTGCTGTACAGCATGGCTCTAAAACCCCCAGTCTGAAGCAGATAGCGCCCACCTACAAACCATCCGCACTGCTGTACAGCATGGCTCCGAAACCGTCAGTCTGAAGCAGAGAGCGCCCACCTACAAAGCATCCGCACTGCTGTACAGCATGGCTCTAAAACCCCCAGTCTGAAGCAGAGAGCGCCCACCTACAAAGTATCCGCACTGTTGTACAGCATGGCTCCGAAACCCCCAGTCTGAAGCAGAGAGCGCCCACCTACAAAGCATCCGCACTGCTGTACAGCATGGCTCCGAAACCTTCAGTATGAAGCACAGAGCGCCCACCTACAAAGCATTTGCACTGCTGTACAGCATGGCTCCGAAACCTTCAGTCTGAAGCAGAGAGCGCCCACCTACAAAGCATCCGCACTGCTGTACAGCACAGCTCCGAAACCTTCAGTATGAAGCAGAGAGCGCCCACCTACAAAGCATCCGCACTGCTGTACAGCATGGCTCCGAAACCTTCAGTATGAAGCAGAGAGCGCCAACCTACAAAGCATCCGCACTGCTGTACAGCATGGCTCCGAAACCTTCAGTATGAAGCAGAGAGCGCCAACCTACAAAGCATCCGCACTGCTGTACAGCATGGCTCCACAGCCCCCAGTCTGAAGAAGAGAGCGCCCACCTACAAAGCATCCGCACTGCTGTACAGCATGGCTCCACAGCCCCCAGTCTGAAGCAGAGAGCTCCCACATACAAAGCATCCGCACTGCTGTACAGCATGGCTCCACAACCTTCAGTAGGAAGCAGAGAGCGCCCACCTACAAAGCATCCGCACTGCTGTACAGCATGGCTCCACAACCTTCAGTAGGAAGCAGAGCGCCCACCTACAAAGCATCCGCACTGCTGTACAGCATGGCTCCACAGCCCCCAGTCTGAAGCAGAGAGCGCCCACCGACAAAGCATCTGCACTGCTGTACAGCATGGCTCCACAACCTTCAGTAGGAAGCAGAGAGCGCCCACCTACAAAGCATCCGCACTGCTGTACAGCATGGCTCCACAGCCCCCAGTCTGAAGCAGAGAGCGCCCACCGACAAAGCATCTGCACTGCTGTACAGCATGGCTCCGAAACCCCCAGTCTGAAGCAGAGAGCGCCCACCTACAAAGCATCCGCACTGCTGTACAGCATGGCTCCACAGCCCCCAGTCTGAAGCAGAGAGCTCCCACCTACAAAGCATCCGCACTGCTGTACAGCATGGCTCTAAAAACCCCAGTCTGAAGCAATGTGCGCCAACCTACAAAGCATCCGCACTGCTGTACAGCATGGCTCCACAGCCCCCAGTCTGAAGCAGAGAGCACCCACCTACAAAGCATCCACCCTGCTGTACAGCATGGCTCCGAAACCCCCAGTCTGAAGCAGATAGCGCCCACCTACAAAGCATCCGCACTGCTGTACAGCATAGCTTCAAAACCTTCAATCTGAAGCAAAGCGCGCCCACCTACAAAGCATCCGAACTGCTGTACAGCATGGCTCTAAAACCCCCAGTCTGAAGCAGAGAGCGCCCACCTACAAAGCATCCGCACTGCTGTACAGCATGGCTCCGAAACCTTCAGTCTGAAGCAGAGAGCGCCCACCTACAAAGCATCCACACTGCTGTACAGCATGGCTCTAAAACCCCCAGTCTGAAGCAGAGAGCGCCCACCTACAAAGCATCCGCACTGCTGTACAGCATGGCTCCGAAACCCCCAGTCTGAAGCAGAGAGCGCCCACCTACAAAGCATCCGCACTGCTGTACAGCATGGCTCCGAAACCTTCAGTATGAAGCAGAGAGCGCCCACCTACAAAGCATTCGCACTGCTGTACAGCATGGCTCCGAAACCTTCAGTCTGAAGCAGAGAGCGCCCACCTACAAAGCATCCGCACTGCTGTACAGCACAGCTCCGAAACCTTCAGTATGAAGCAGAGAGCGCCCACCTACAAAGCATCCGCACTGCTGTACAGCATGGCTCCGAAACCTTCAGTATGAAGCAGAGAGCGCCAACCTACAAAGCATCCGCACTGCTGTACAGCATGGCTCCGAAACCTTCAGTATGAAGCAGAGAGCGCCAACCTACAAAGCATCCGCACTGCTGTACAGCATGGCTCCACAGCCCCCAGTCTGAAGAAGAGAGCGCCCACCTACAAAGCATCCGCACTGCTGTACAGCATGGCTCCACAGCCCCCAGTCTGAAGCAGAGAGCTCCCACATACAAAGCATCCGCACTGCTGTACAGCATAGCTCCACAACCTTCAGTAGGAAGCAGAGAGCGCCCACCTACAAAGCATCCGCACTGCTGTACAGCATGGCTCCACAACCTTCAGTAGGAAGCAGAGAGCGCCCACCTACAAAGCATCCGCACTGCTATACAGCATGGCTCCACAACCTTCAGTAGGAAGCAGAGAGCGCCCACCTACAAAGCATCCGCACTGCTGTACAGCATGGCTCCACAGCCCCCAGTCTGAAGCAGAGAGCGCCCACCGACAAAGCATCTGCACTGCTGTACAGCATGGCTCCAAAACCTTCAGTATGAAGCAGAGAGCGCCCACCTACAAAGCATCTGCACTGCTGTACAGCATGGCTCCGAAACCCCCAGTCTGAAGCAGAGAGCACCCACATACAAAGCATCCGCCCTGCTGTACAGCATGGCTCCGAAACCCCCAGTCTGAAGCACAGAGCGCCCACCTACAAAGCATCTGCACTGCTGTACAGCATGGCTCTACAGCCCCCAGTCTGAAGCAGAGAGCGCCCACCTACAAAGCATCCGCACTGCTGTACAGCATGGCTCTAAAACCCCCAGTCTAAAGCAGAGAGCGCCCACCTACAAAGCATCCGCACTGCTGTACAGCATGGCTCCGAAACCTTCAGTCTGAAGCAGAGAGCGCCCACCTACAAAGCATCCGCACTGCTGTACAGCATAGCTCTAAAAACCCCAGTCTGAAGCAGAGAGCGCCCACCTACAAAGCATCCGCACTGCTGTACAGCATGGCTCCGAAACCCCCAGTCTGAAGCAGAGAGCGCCCACCTACAAAGCATCCGCACTGCTGTGCAGCATGGCTCCACAACCTTCAGTAGGAAGCAGAGAGCGCCCACCTACAAAGCATCCGCACTGCTGTACAGCATGGCTCCACAGCCCCCAGTCTGAAGCAGAGAGCGCCCACCTACAAAGCATCCGCACTGCTGTACAGCATGGCTCCGAAACCTTCAGTCTGAAGCAAACATCTCCCACCTACAAAGCATCCGCACTGCTGTACAGCATGGCTCTAAAAACCCCAGTCTGAAGCAAAGAGCGCCCACCTACAACGCATCCGCACTGCTGTACAGCATGGCTCCACAGCCCCCAGTCTGAAGCAGAGAGCGCCCACCTACAAAGCATCCGCCCTGCTGTACAGCATGGCTCCGAAACCCCCAGTCTGAAGCAGAGAGCGCCCACCTACAAAGCATCCGCACTGCTGTACAGCATGGCTTCAAAACCTTCAATCAGAAGCAAAGAGCGCCCACCTACAAAGCATCCGCCCTGCTGTACAGCATGGCTCCACAGCCCCCAGTCTGAAGCAGAGAGCGCCCACCTACAAAGCATCCGCACTGCTGTACAGCATGGCTCTAAAACCCCCAGTCTGAAGCAGAGAGCGCCCACCTACAAAGCATCCGCACTGCTGTATAGCATGGCTCCGAAACCTTCAGTCTGAAGCAGAGAGCGCCCACCTACAAAGCATCCGCACTGCTGTACAGCATGGCTCTAAAACCCCCAGTCTGAAGCAGAGAGCGCCCACCTACAAAGCATCCGCACTGCTGTACAGCATGGCTCCGAAACCCCCAGTCTGAAGCAGAGAGCGCCCACCTACAAAGGATCCGCACTGCTGTACAGCATGGCTCCACAACCTTCAGTCTGAAGCAGAGAGCGCCCACCTACAAAGCATCCGCACTGCTGTACAGCATGGCTCTAAAACCCCCAGTCTGAAGCAGAGAGCGCCCACCTACAAAGCATCCGCACTGCTGTACAGCATGGCTCCGAAACCCCCAGTCTGAAGCAGAGAGCGCCCACCTACAAAGCATCCGCACTGCTGTACAGCATGGCTCCACAGCCCCCAGTCTGAAGCAGAGAGCGCCCACCTACAAAGCATCCGCACTGCTGTACAGCATGGCTCCGAAACCTTCAGTCTGAAGCAAACATCTCCCACTTACAAAGCATCCGCACTGCTGTACAGTATGACTCTAAAAACCCCAGTCTGAAGCAAAGAGCGCCCACCTACAAAGCATCCGCACTGCTGTACAGCATGTCTCCACAGCCCCCAGTCTGAAGCAGGGAGCGCCCACCTACAAAGCATCCGCACTGCTGTACAGCATGGCTCTAAAAACCCCAGTCTGAAGCAATGAGCGCCAACCTACAAAGCATCCGCACTGCTGTACAGCATGGCTCCACAGCCCCCAGTCTGAAGCAGAGAGCACCCACCTACAAAGCATCCGCCCTGCTGTACAGCATGGCTCCGAAACCCCCAGTCTGAAGCAGAGAGCGCCCACCTACAAAGCATCTGCACTGCTGTACAGCATGGCTCCACAGCCCCCAGTCTGAAGCAGAGAGCGCCCACATACAAAGCATCCGCACAGCTGTACAGCATGGCTCCACAGCCCCCAGTCTGAAGCAGAGAGCACCCACGTACAAAGCATCTGCACTGCTGTACAGCATGGCTCCGAAACCTTCAGTATGAAGCAGAGAGCGCCCACCTACAAAGCATCCGCACTGCTGTACAGCATAGCTTCAAAACCTTCAATCTGAAGCAAAGAGCGCCCACCTACAAAGCATCCGCACTGCTGTACAGCATGGCTCCACAGCCCCCAGTCTGAAGCAGAGAGCGCCCACCTACAAAGCATCCGCACTGCTGTACAGCATGGCTCTAAAACCCCCAGTCTGAAGCAGAGAGCACCCACCTACAAAGCATCCGCACTGCTGTACAGCATGGATCCGAAACCTTCAGTATGAAGCAGAGAGCGCCCACCTACAAAGCATTCGCACTGCTGTACAGCATGGCTCCGAAACCTTCAGTCTGAAGCAGAGAGCGCCCACCTACAAAGCATCCGCACTGCTGTACAGCACAGCTCCGAAACCTTCAGTATGAAGCAGAGAGCGCCCACCTACAAAGCATCCGCACTGCTGTACAGCATGGCTCCGAAACCTTCAGTATGAAGCAGAGCGACAACCTACAAAGCATCCGCACTGCTGTACAGCATGGCTCCGAAACCTTCAGTATGAAGCAGAGAGCGCCAACCTACAAAGCATCCGCACTGCTGTACAGCATGGCTCCACAGCCCCCAGTCTGAAGAAGAGAGCGCCCACCTACAAAGCATCCGCACTGCTGTACAGCATGGCTCCACAGCCCCCAGTCTGAAGCAGAGAGCTCCCACATACAAAGCATCCGCACTGCTGTACAGCATGGCTCCACAACCTTCGGTAGGAAGCAGAGAGCGCCCACCTACAAAGCATCCGCACTGCTGTACAGCATGGCTCCACAACCTTCAGTAGGAAGCAGAGAGCGCCCACCTACAAAGCATCCGCACTGCTATACAGCATGGCTCCACAACCTTCAGTAGGAAGCAGAGAGCGCCCACCTACAAAGCATCCGCACTGCTGTACAGCATGGCTCCAAAACCTTCAGTATGAAGCAGAGCGCCCACCTACAAAGCATCTGCACTGCTGTACAGCATGGCTCCGAAACCCCCAGTCTGAAGCAGAGAGCGCCCACATACAAAGCATCCGCCCTGCTGTACAGCATGGCTCCGAAACCCCCAGTCTGAAGCACAGAGCGCCCACCTACAAAGCATCTGCACTGCTGTACAGCATGGCTCTACAGCCCCCAGTCTGAAGCAGAGAGCGCCCACCTACAAAGCATCCGCACTGCTGTACAGCATGGCTCTAAAACCCCCAGTCTAAAGCAGAGAGCGCCCACCTACAAAGCATCCGCACTGCTGTACAGCATGGCTCCGAAACCTTCAGTCTGAAGCAGAGAGCGCCCACCTACAAAGCATCCGCACTGCTGTACAGCATAGCTCTAAAACCCCCAGTCTGAAGCAGAGAGCGCCCACCTACAAAGCATCCGCACTGCTGTGCAGCATGGCTCCACAACCTTCAGTAGGAAGCAGAGAGCGCCCACCTACAAAGCATCCGCACTGCTGTACAGCATGGCTCCACAGCCCCCAGTCTGAAGCAGAGAGCGCCCACCTACAAAGTGTCCGCACTGCTGTACAGCATGGCTCCGAAACCTTCAGTCTGAAGCAAACATCTCCCACCTACAAAGCATCCGCACTGCTGTACAGCATGGCTCTAAAAACCCCAGTCTGAAGCAAAGAGCGCCCACCTACAAAGCATCCGCACTGCTGTACAGCATGGCTCCACAGCCCCCAGTCTGAAGCAGAGAGCGCCCACCTACAAAGCATCCGCCCTGCTGTACAGCATGGCTCCGAAACCCCCAGTCTGAAGCAGAGAGCGCCCACCTACAAAGCATCCGCACTGCTGTACAGCATGGCTTCAAAACCTTCAATCAGAAGCAAAGAGCGCCCACCTACAAAGCATCCGCACTGCTGTACAGCATGGCTCCACAGCCCCCAGTCTGAAGCAGAGAGCGCCCACCTACAAAGCATCCGCACTGCTGTACAGCATGGCTCTAAAACCCCCAGTCTGAAGCAGAGAGCGCCCACCTACAAATCATCCGCACTGCTGTATAGCATGGCTCCGAAACCTTCAGTCTGAAGCAGAGAGCGCCCACCTACAAAGCATCCGCACTGCTGTACAGCATGGCTCTAAAACCCCCAGTCTGAAGCAGAGAGCGCCCACCTACAAAGCATCCGCACTGCTGTACAGCATGGCTCCACAACCTTCAGTCTGAAGCAGAGAGCGCCCACCTACAAAGCATCCGCACTGCTGTACAGCATGGCTCTAAAACCCCCAGTCTGAAGCAGAGAGCGCCCACCTACAAAGCATCCGCACTGCTGTACAGCATGGCTCCGAAACCCCCAGTCTGAAGCAGAGAGCACCCACCTACAAAGCATCCGCACTGCTGTACAGCAGGGCTCCACAGCCCCCAGTCTGAAGCAGAGAGCGCCCACCTACAAAGCATCCACACTGCTGTACAGCATGGCTCCGAAACCTTCAGTCTGAAGCAAACATCTCCCACTTACAAAGCATCCGCACTGCTGTACAGTATGGCTCTAAAAACCCCAGTCTGAAGCAAAGAGCGCCTACCTACAAAGCACCCGCACTGCTGTACAGCATGTCTCCACAGCCCCCAGTCTGAAGCAGAGAGCGCCCACCTACAAAGCATCGGCCCTGCTGTACAGCATGGCTCCGAAACCCCCAGTCTGAAGCAGAGAGCGCCCACCTACAAAGCATCTGCACTGCTGTACAGCATGGCTCCACAGCCCCCAGTCTGAAGCAGAGAGCGCCCACATACAAAGCATCCGCACTGCTGTACAGCATGGCTCCACAGCCCCCAGTCTGAAGCAGAGAGCACCCACGTACAAAGCATCTGCACTGCTGTACAGCATGGCTCCGAAACCTTCAGTATGAAGCAGAGAGCGCCCACTTACAAAGCATCCGCACTGCTGTAAAGCAGGCTCCAAAACCTTCAGTATGTAGCAGAGAGCGCCCACCTACAAAGCATCCGCACTGCTGTACAGCATGGCTCCACAGCCCCCAGTCTGAAGCAGAGAGCACCCACCTACAAAGCATCCGCACTGCTGTACAGCATGGCTCCACAGCCCCCAGTCTGAAGCAGAGAGCGCCCACATACAAAGCATCCGCCCTGCTGTACAGCATGGCTCCACAACCCCCAGTCTGAAGCCGAGAGTGCCCACCTATAAAGCATCTGCACTGCTGTACAGCATGGCTCCACAGTCCCCAGTCTGAAGCAGAGAGCGCCCACCTACAAAGCATCCGCACTGCTGTACAGCATTGCTCCACAGCCCCCAGTCTGAAGCAGAGAGCGCCCACCTACAAAGCATCCGCACTGCTGTACAGCATGGCTCCGAAACCTTCAGTCTGAAGCAAACATCTCCCACCTACAAAGCATCCGCACTGCTGTACAGCATGGCTCTAAAAACCCCAGTCTGAAGCAAAGAGCGCCCACCTACAAAGCATCCGCACTGCTGTACAGCATGGCTCCGAAACCCCCAGTCTGAAGCAGAGAGCGCCCACCTACAAAGCATCGGCCCTGCTGTACAGCATGGCTCCACAGCCCCCAGTCTGAAGCAGAGAGCGCCCACATACCCAGCATCCGCTCTGCTGTACAGCATGGCTCCACAGCCCCCAGTCTGAAGCAGAGAGCACCCACGTACAAAGCATCTGCACTGCTGTACAGATTGGCTCCGAAACCTTCAGTATGAAGCAGAGAGCGCCCACCTACAAAGCATCCGCACTGCTGTACAGCATGGCTCCACAGCCCCCAGTCTGAAGCAGAGAGCGCCCACCTACAAAGCATCCGCACTGCTGTACAGCATGGCTCCACAGCCCCCAGTCTGAAGCAGAGAGCGCCCACATACAAAGCATCCGCCCTGCTGTACAGCATGGCTCCACAACCCCCAGTCTGAAGCCGAGAGCGCCCACATATAAAGCATCTGCAGTGCTGTACAGCATGGCTCCACAGCCCCCAGTCTGAAGCAGAGAGCGCCCACCTACAAAGCATCCGCACTGCTGTACAGCATGGCTCCACAGCCCCCAGTCTGAAGCAGAGAGCACCCACCTACAAAGCATCCGCACTGCTGTACAGCATGTCTCCACAGCCCCCAGTCTGAAGCAGAGAGCTCCCACATACAAAGCATCCGCACTGCTGTACAGCATGGCTCCACAACCTTCAGTAGGAAGCAGAGAGCGCCCACCTACAAAGCATCCACACTGCTGTACAGCATGGCTCCACAACCTTCAGTAGGAAGCAGAGAGCGCCCACCTACAAAGCATCCGCACTGCTGTACAGCATGGCTCCACAACCTTCAGTATGAAGCAGAGAGCGCCCACCTACAAAGCATTCGCACTGCTGTACAGCATGGCTCCGAAACCTCAAGTCTGAAGCAGAGAGCGCCCACCTACAAAGCATCTGCACTGCTGTACAGCATGGCTCCGAAACCTTCAGTATGAAGCAGAGAGCGCCAACCTACAAAGCATCCGCACTGCTGTACAGCATGGCTCCGAAACCTTCAGTATGAAGCAGAGAGCGCCAACCTACAAAGCATCCGCACTGCTGTACAGCATGGCTCCACAGCCCCCAGTCTGAAGAAGAGAGCGCCCACCTACAAAGCATCCGCACTGCTGTACAGCATGTCTCCACAGCCCCCAGTCTGAAGCAGAGAGCTCCCACATACAAAGCATCCGCACTGCTGTACAGCATGGCTCCACAACCTTCAGTAGGAAGCAGAGAGCGCCCACCTACAAAGCATCCGCACTGCTGTACAGCATGGCTCCACAACCTTCAGTAGGAAGCAGAGAGCGCCCACCTACAAAGCATCCGCACTGCTGTACAGCATGGCTCCACAGCCCCCAGTCTGAAGCAGAGAGCGCCCACCGACAAAGCATCTGCACTACTGTACAGCACAGCTCCGAAACCTTCAGTCTGAAGCAAACATCTCCCACTTACAAAGCATCCACACTGCTGTACAGCATGGCTCCACAGCCCCCAGTCTGAAGCAGAGAGCGCCCACTGACAAAGCATCTGCACTACTGTACAGCACAGCTCCGAAACCTTCAGTCTGAAGCAAACATCTCCCACTTACAAAGCATCCACACTGCTGTACAGCATGGCTCCGAAACCCCCAGTCTGAAGCAGAGAGCGCCCACATACAAAGCATCTGCACTGCTGTACAGCATGGCTCCGAAACCCCCAGTCTGAAGCAGAGAGCGCCCACATACAAAGTATCCGCCCTGCTGTACAGCATGGCTCCGAAACCCCCAGTCTGAAGCAGAGAGCGCCCACCTACAAAGCATCTGCACTGCTGTACAGCATGGCTCCGAAACCCCCAGTCTGAAGCCGAGAGCGCCCACATACAAAGCATCTGCACTGCTGTACAGCATGGCTCTACAGCCCCCAGTCTGAAGCAGAGAGCGCCCACCTACAAAGCATCCGCACTGCTGTACACCATGGCTCCACAGCCCCCAGTCTGAAGCAGAGAGCACCCACCTACAAAGCATCCGCACTGCTGTACAGCATGGCTCCACAGCCCCCAGTCTGAAGCAGAGAGCACCCACCTACAAAGCATCTGCACTGCTGTACAGCATGGCTCTACAGCCCCCAGTCTGAAGCAGAGAGCGCACACCTACAAAGCATCCGCACTGCTGTACAGCATGGCTCCACAGCCCCCAGTCTGAAGCAGAGAGCACCCACCTACAAATCACCTGCACTGCTGTACAGCATGGCTCCGAAACCTTCAGTATGAAGCAGAGCTCGCCCACCTACAAAGCATCCGCACTGCTGTACAGCATGGCTCTGAAACCTTCAGTCTGAAGCAGAGCGCGCCCACCTACAAAGCATCCGCACTGCTGTACAGCACAGCTCTGAAACCTTCAGTATGAAGCAGAGAGCGCCCACCTACAAAGCATCCGCACTGCTGTACAGCATGGCTCCACGGCCCCCAGTCTGAAGCAGAGAGCGCCCACATACAAAGCATCCGCACTGCTGTACAGCATGGCTCCACAACCTTCAGTAGGAAGCAGAGAGCGCCCACCTACAAAGCATCCGCACTGCTGTACAGCATGGCTCCACATCCCCCAGTCTGAAGCAGAGAGCGCCCACCTACAAAGCATCCGCACTGCTGTACAGCATGGCTCCGAAACCCCCAGTCTGAAGCAGAGAGCACCCACCTACAAAGCATCCGCACTGCTGTACAGCATGGCTCCATAGCCCCCAGGCTGAAGCACAGAGCGCCCACCTACAAAGCATCCGCACTGCTGTACAGCATGGCTCCGAAACCTTCAGTCTGAAGCAAACATCTCCCACTTACAAAGCATCCGCACTGCTGTACAGTATGGCTCTAAAAACCCCAGTCTGAAGCAAAGAGCGCCCACCTACAAAGCATCCGCACTGCTGTACAGCATGTCTCCACAGCCCCCAGTCTGAAGCAGAGAGCGCCCACCTACAAAGCTTCGGCCCTGCTGTACAGCATGGCTCCGAAACCCCCAGTCTGAAGCAGAGAGCGCCCACCTACAAAGCATCTGCACTGCTGTACAGCATGGCTCCACAGCCCCCAGTCTGAAGCAGAGAGCACCCACCTACAAAGCATCCGCACTGCTGTACAGCATGGCTCCACAGCCCCCAGTCTGAAGCAGAGAGCGCCCACATACAAAGCATCCACCCTGCTGTACAGCATGGCTCCACAACCCCCAGTCTGAAGCCGAGAGCGCCCACCTATAAAGCATCTGCACTGCTGTACAGCATGGCTCCACAGTCCCCAGTCTGAAGCAGAGAGCGCCCACCTACAAAGCATCCGCACTGCTGTACAGCATTGCTCCACAGCCCCCAGTCTGAAGCAGAGAGCGCCCACCTACAAAGCATCCGCACTGCTGTACAGCATGGCTCCGAAACCTTCAGTCTGAAGCAAACATCTCCCACCTACAAAGCATTCGCACTACTGTACAGCATGGCTCTAAAAACCCCAGTCTGAAGCAAAGAGCGCCCACCTACAAAGCATCCGCACTGCTGTACAGCATGGCTCCGAAACCCCCAGTCTGAAGCAGAGAGCGCCCACCTACAAAGCATCGGCCCTGCTGTACAGCATGGCTCCACAGCCCCCAGTCTGAAGCAGAGAGCGCCCACATACAAAGCATCCGCTCTGCTGTCCAGCATGGCTCCACAGCCCCCAGTCTGAAGCAGAGAGCACCCACGTACAAAGCATCTGCACTGCTGTACAGATTGGCTCCGAAACCTTCAGTATGAAGCAGAGAGCGCCCACCTACAAAGCATCCGCACTGCTGTACAGCATGGCTCCACAGCCCCCAGTCTGAAGCAGAGAGCGCCCACCTACAAAGCATCCGCACTGCTGTACAGCATGGCTCCACAGCCCCCAGTCTGAAGCAGAGAGCGCCCACATACAAAGCATCCGCCCTGCTGTACAGCATGGCTCCACAACCCCCAGTCTGAAGCCGAGAGCGCCCACATATAAAGCATCTGCAGTGCTGTACAGCATGGCTCCACAGCCCCCAGTCTGAAGCAGAGAGCGCCCACCTACAAAGCATCCGCACTGCTGTACAGCATGGCTCCACAGCCCCCAGTCTGAAGCAGAGAGCACCCACCTACAAAGCATCCGCACTGCTGTACAGCATGGCTCCACAGCCCCCAGTCTGAAGCAGAGAGCACCCACCTACAAAGCATCTGCACTGCTGTACAGCATGGCTCCGAAACCTTCAGTATGAAGCAGAGAGCGCCCACCTACAAAGCATTCGCACTGCTGTACAGCATGGCTCCGAAACCTTAAGTCTGAAGCAGAGAGCGCCCACCTACAAAGCATCCGCACTGCTGTACAGCATGGCTCCGAAACCTTCAGTATGAAGCAGAGAGCGCCAACCTACAAAGCATCCGCACTGCTGTACAGCATGGCTCCGAAACCTTCAGTATGAAGCAGAGAGCGCCAACCTACAAAGCATCCGCACTGCTGTACAGCATGGCTCCACAGCCCCCAGTCTGAAGAAGAGAGCACCCACCTACAAAGCATCCGCACTGCTGTACAGCATGTCTCCACAGCCCCCAGTCTGAAGCAGAGAGCTCCCACATACAAAGCATCCGCACTGCTGTACAGCATGGCTCCACAACCTTCAGTAGGAAGCAGAGAGGGCCCACCTACAAAGCATCCGCACTGCTGTACAGCATGGCTCCACAACCTTCAGTAGGAAGCAGAGAGCGCCCACCTACAAAGCATCCGCACTGCTGTACAGCATGGCTCCACAGCCCCCAGTCTGAAGCAGAGAGCGCCCACCGACAAAGCATCTGCACTACTGTACAGCACAGCTCCGAAACCTTCAGTCTGAAGCAAACATCTCCCACTTACAAAGCATCTGCACTGCTGTACAGCATGGCTCCACAGCCCCCAGTCTGAAGCAGAGAGCGCCCACTGAAAAAGCATCTGCACTACTGTACAGCACAGCTCCGAAACCTTCAGTCTGAAGCAAACATCTCCCACTTACAAAGCATCCGCACTGCTGTACAGCATGGCTCGAAACCCCCAGTCTGAAGCAGAGAGCGCCCAAATACAAAGCATCTGCACTGCTGTACAGCATGGCTCCGAAACCCCCAGTCTGAAGCAGAGAGCGCCCACATACAAAGCATCCGCCCTGCTGTACAGCATGGCTCCGAAACCCCCAGTCTGAAGCAGAGAGCGCCCACCTACAAAGCATCTGCACTGCTGTACAGCATGGCTCCGAAACCCCCAGTCTGAAGCCGAGAGCGCCCACATACAAAGCATCTGCACTGCTGTACAGCATGGCTCTACAGCCCCCAGTCTGAAGCAGAGAGCACCCACCTACAAAGCATCCGCACTGCTGTACAGCATGGCTCCACAGCCCCCAGTCTGAAGCAGAGAGCACCCACCTACAAAGCATCCGCACTGCTGTACAGCATGGCTCCACAGCCCCCAGTCTGAAGCAGAGAGCACCCACCTACAAAGCATCTGCACTGCTGTACAGCATGGCTCTACAGCCCCCAGTCTGAAGCAGAGAGTGCACACCTACAAAGCATCCGCACTGCCGTACAGCATGGCTCCACAGCCCCCAGTCTGAAGCAGAGAGCACCCACCTACAAATCATCCGCACTGCTGTACAGCATGGCTCCGAAACCTTCAGTATGAAGCAGAGCGCGCCCACCTACAAAGCATCCGCACTGCTGTACAGCATGGCTCTGAAACCTTCAGTCTGAAGCAGAGCGCGCCCACCTACAAAGCATCCGCACTGCTGTACAGCACAGCTCCGAAACCTTCAGTATGAAGCAGAGAGCGCCCACCTACAAAGCATCCGCACTGCTGTACAGCATGGCTCCACGGCCCCCAGTCTGAAGCAGAGAGCGCCCACATACAAAGCATCCGCACTGCTGTACAGCATGGCTCCACAACCTTCAGTAGGAAGCAGAGAGCGCCCACCTACAAAGCATCCGCACTGCTGTACAGCATGGCTCCACATCCCCCAGTCTGAAGCAGAGAGCGCCCACCTACAAAGCATCCGCACTGCTGTACAGCATGGCTCCACAGCCCCCAGTCTGAAGCAGAGAGCACCCACCGACAAAGCATCTGCACTGCTGTACAGCATGGCTCCGAAACCTTCAGTATGAAGCAGAGAGCGCCTACCTACAAAGCATCCGCACTGCTGTATAGCATGGCTCCGAAACCTTCAGTCTGAAGCAGAGAGCGCCCTCCTACAAAGCATCCGCACTGCTGTACAGCACATCTCCGAAACCTTCAGTATGAAGCACAGAGCGCCCACCTACAAAGCATCCGCACTGCTGTACAGCATGGCTCCGAAACCTTCAGTATGAAGCAGAGAGCGCCTACCTACAAAGCATCCGCACTGCTGTACAGCATGGCTCCAAAACCTTCAGTCTGAAGCAGAGAGCGCCCACCTACAAAGCATCCGCACTGCTGTACAGCACAGCTCCGAAACCTTCAGTATGAAGCACAGAGCGCCCACCTACAAAGCATCCGCACTGCTGTACAGCATGGCTCCGAAACCTTCAGTCTGAAGCAGAGA